>PVKN010036461.1:0-11444 GCA_004027915.1 Capromys pilorides | reverse complement strand
GGACTGCAGTTCGATCCCCGGCACCACATGCTGCGCCAGCGCCACCACCAGGGCAGGCTGAGCCAGCCACAAAATGAATAAATAAAGAAACAAACAAACACAACAAGCAAACAAATAAATAAATAAATAAAATTTAAAAAGAAAAAAAAAATAAAATGAGGCAATAAAGGAAAAAACAAAAAACATGAAAACATAAGAATACAGCAGGACTTGAGGTACAACTCAGTGGAAGAGTACTTGCCTAGCAAAAATGAAGCCCTGGGCTCAGGTCCCAGCACCACACACATGCACATAAACACAGTGGTGTCATGCCTATCCACACCCACACCCCTCACTGCCCTAGCACAGAGGCCCACATCTCTTCTCTGCTCGCATAGACTCCTCCCAGATTTTAGAAGGTTACCACCAGGATCTGTCTTCTAGCTCACCGAGAACACAACATTATGACTTGGTGAGGTCCTAGGGCTACTGCAATGGAGACCCATACTCCAGTGGTATAACACAGTGAAGAATCTGAACAAACATATCGTTGAGGCCACTCTCCCATGGGAAAGCAGCTAAGTCTTTACTTGCCAACTGCATCAGAAAGATGGTGGGACAGAGAAAACCACACAAACTTCAGTCCTCTTGGGGTTCAAATTCATTATCTTGAGCCATGTTAGAGGTCCCCTTATGTCAACATACCCTGACGGAGAACATGGTGACTCTCTCAGGTGCCTCGATGTTATACCACACACACAAGTTGTTTCGGTTCTGAGCTACCAGGACATCACTTCCCGGAACCCACTGCACATAGGAGCAGAAGTTGAGGATCATTGTCTTAGAGCATTTATCGACATCGTACAGATGCAACTGAGAGAGAAGGAGGCACACAGGACAATTAGAGGGGATAAGAGTGTCTTCTAATTTAATCATTTCTCCAAAAGTAAAATGATGCACTAGCTTGGTACCTGTTGAATTTCAGAGCTTATTGACATGAAACCCTGTAAGTTATGCAGAGTTGATATATATATATATATATATATATATATATATATATATATTTTATAAATTGATTTTAAATTTTATTTTATTTTATTTATTTATTTGTTTGCTTGTTGTGTTTGTTTGTTTCTTTATTTACTTATTTTGTGGCTGGCTCAGCCTGCCCTGGTGGTGGGGCTGGCGCAGCATGTGCTGCCGGGGATCGAACCGCAGTCCCTGCAGTTGCCTGAGCTTTCCTAAGCAGGCGCTTTAGACCACTGAACCATCTCGCCGGCCCAGAGTTGATATATTTTGACTCTGGTCATATGAGAGATGAACAAACCAACAAAGACCTACATTCAAAGAATAGAAATTAGGTGAAAGATTGTCATGCTTAGATTAATGCTGGGCCAGGCTGGCACCTGCCTGGCAAGTGTGAGATTGTGAGGTTGAGTCCTGATAAAAAACAAACAGACAACAAAAACAAAAAACCAACCTAATTCTAGGCCAGTCTTATCTACCAACTTGGATTACAAAATTTACATCAATAGACAATTAGATGGTATGGAAAATTGTGACATGGCTTTCACTGAAATGAACAATCATCAAATTGTCTCTCTGATCCCATGGTCAAATTTTTTGGTGATAGCATCCTAAAATAATAAACAAGTTACAGCTAGGAGAAAAATCCTCAAGTCAGCTTCTATACCTTCAGGTAAGTATGAACTAAAGCAGCAGGCCTGGCCCAAGGTCAGCTAGGCACATGAAGAGGAAGGCAAGGCAAGTTTTTTTTTTTTTTGTAGTACCAGGCAATGAACTCAGGACCCTGAACTTGCCAGGCAAGCGCTTATTCCACTGAACTATCTCCCTGGCCCAAGTTTTGTAAAGATACTCTTGTAAATAGTAAGAGAGAAACCAACTTTTAAACTCCCCTCTTGACTCTGTTACCATCATAAACAGTCTCCTCAAGGATAATATGAGTCTTATCATACTAGATGGAGACTACTGACTCTTCTGTACTTTCCACTATACTAATGATAATGGCCTGTAGCAGTGATGGAGAACTTATGGCACCATTTTGCTGCAAGCTGTTTACACCACTTGAAGTTCTATTTCCCTTTTTTCTTTTTTATATATTTGGTACAGGGTCTCACTATGCAGCTAGGACTTGTAGTGATCCTGTATTCAGCCTTCCCAGGGCTGGGATTAGAGGTATATGCCACCAGTCTTGGTGGCCAGGTCAGCACACCCAGGGGCTGGGCTGTCATGGCACGTGGTGCCGGGGATCAAACCCCAGTCCCTGTGCTTGCATAAGCAGATGTTCAGTCCATTGAGCTAACTCGCTGGCCCATCGCTGCAAGTTCTAAAAGGTTTGCCACCCCTGGCCTATACAATGAAGAAATTATATCCTGTAGAGCCTCTTACAAACTGTGTCATATCCTCTGTGGACCAGCCAAGGCACAAGACCCTAGTAATCTTACACGAAGTTTCCGATCCCTGAAGAGGAGCTTGTACCCAGTCTCATTAAGTTCCAGCCAATCTACTCGGCTCTCATGGCTGACAGTACCAATGTTGTAGCCTTCAATCAGATCCACTATCAAGAAAAAGAGACAGATTAAGACAAAAGATTCCACAGTCATATACAGGGTATGAGCTAGTCTGTAAAAGTGATTACAATCATATGCTAGACCTTAAGAATAGTGAGTCCAGAGTGTGTCCCTAGGACATGCAGATGACCAATATAGCATACTTTTTCTGGAATGCTTAAGAAAATGAGTCTTATCTAAAATTGTAAATGGTTTTGTTTAACTTTGGTTCAGATCCATCAGGGAATGTGACTGAGACTGTTGCATCTTCCTCAAAGATCAGAGCTACCAAGCAAGTGGCTGAGCACAACAGAGATGAGGACACTGCGGCACACTGGTATGCAAAGCTGATGAATGCAATGACTGGATGACACTTGTTCCAAAGAGCTGCCTGTGACAAAAGAACACTGGAAGGTGATGAGTAGGGAGGCCTGACAAAACAGCACAAGCCTCTGACTAAAGTAAACCTGGTCAGTGCAGAGGATAAACATTTTAGTTTTGTCTGACTCTTGTAGACAATGTAAGAAATGACTTAGGTATGATGATGCACACTTGAAATCCAAGCACTCTGCGAGGCTGAGGCAAGAGGATCCAAGCGTAAGCTCAGGCTGAGGCCATTTTGTGATTTAGCAAGATCACATGACCAAGCTCCAGTACCTCATACAAACCAAAACAAAACAAAAAAAGGAGGGGGGAAAAAGCCCCCAAATGACCACTCATGGTTGAGAGGGATATTTTCAGAGTCTTCTGATCAAACTCATTCACAGCTCTTGTTGTTGTTGTTTATTTGTCTTTATTGTGAGGCAAGTCTTGGCTTGCAGTTTAGGTTGGCCTCAAACTCGAAATAATTCTCCTGCCTCAGCCTGCCAAGTGCTAGGGTTACAAGTGTACATCACCACATCAGGAGATTCCCAACTCTTACTGATGCACATTAGTAATTTATTAATAAGCAAGGTGACTTTTATTATACAAAAGGACCAAATGACAGTTAATGCTTATAGCTTGGCAAGATGAATTTTAAAATGAATATTCTTTTAATTAAAAATAAAAATAAAAGCTACTTTTTAATGTCCCAATTACAAGTAGAACTATAGAATGTTAGAGCTACAAGAATCCTGTGAACACTGAAATTATACACAAAATAATGTGTGTCTTCCTTGAATAAGGTCTGTGATTTTCACAATGTATTCAAAGGGGTAGGTGACCCATAAATGTGGGCAGAACTCTTGTCATTTTGTATATATTGAAAGGGAAGTTGTGATGGCATGCAATCATCCCAGCACTCGAGGAAGCTGAGGCACAAGGACTGCAAGCCCAAGCTCAGCCTTTGTGAATGTTGTCCCAAAACGAAAAATAGAAATGGCTGACATGTAGCTCGGTGTGAAGGCCCTGGTTTTAATCCCTAGTGCCACAAAGGAAGGGGAGGGAGAGACTTACGCAGTGAATGGACTTGTTTAACGTCTCACAGCTTGTTAGTGCCCCTGAACTCTCAGGTGTCTCAGTCTATTACCATTCTCATTACAGCTACCTACTTATCTGTTCTGAAATATAATACAAAATGTAAGACTATCTTAAGAATAGGCCCACGTGTTTTTCAAAACTTGATTTATGTTAGGGATGGCATTAAAAATTAGTAAGAATGGAATTTCAAAAATGATTAAAAAACAGAAAAATAAAATTAAATCTCTATCCAAATTATACACATTATACATAAAAATAAATTCCAAGTGGAAACCAAAGTTTAAAATTATTAAAATAAGAAGCAAATAAGGATGGATTTTTAAGTAAGACTTCAGAAAATCATTTTTAAAAAAATTTTATCTATCTATCTATCTATCTATCTATCTATCTATCTATCTATCTATCTATTTATATTATGGCCGGCTCAGCCTGCGCTGGGGGTGGGGCTGGCGCAGCATGTGGTTCTGGGGATTGAACCGCAGTCCCTGAGGTTGCCTAAGCTTTCCTAAGCAGGCGCTTTAGACCGCTGAGCCATCTCACTGGCCCAGAAAATCATAAACTTTTAAAAAATTTTAAATCACTTATTTACTTATTTACTTGGTACAGGGTCTCGCTATGCAGCTCAGATTTGTAGGAATCCTCCTGTCTCAGCCCCCAGCCCTGGGATTAGAGGTATGTGCCACCATGCCTGATCTCGTTGGCCAGAATGGTGAGCCTGTGGTTCCAGGGCCTGCACAGCAAGCAGTACGGGGGACTGAACCCAGGTCCTTGTACTTGCCAGGCAGGCACTTAGATCACTGTGGTATCTTCTGAGCCCATGAACTTTCTTTAAAGTGATAAAATGGAGTACATTAAGTGTCTGAATATTAAAAGATGTCTAAAGGAAGAGAGAGACAGGGATAAGGAAGGGGGGAAGAAGGAAGAGGGAGAGAGACCAGGAGAGAGAGAGAGAGAGAGAGAGAGAGAGAGAGGGAAGGAGATGGAGGAGAGAGGGAGGGAGAGAAGACAAGGGCTGAGGCAAAATATCTGCAATGCACATGACCATCAAAGGCTATATATGCAGATATAAAGAATCTACATCAATACAATTACAAATCATTAGGAGATAACCTGATTTTAAAAAGGGGTGAGGTATAAAGAACTGGCAATTCACAGTAAAGGAAATCCAAGTGATCAATAAATAAATAAATCTAATACAATGAAATATCACTTCAGGGAGCCAAATTATGAGGTCAAGCCATTTTAGCATTGGAGAGAGTGATGAGCAATGGGAAACTTAACTGCTGGGGGCTGGGTGTGAACTGGTACAACCTCTTCAGAGAACAAATGGGAAATATTTAGTGAAGTTGAAAATATATCTTTTCTATGATGTAGTGTTTCTACTCTAGGTATTGATGTTAAAGAAATGAATCACTGTGATAATAAAAAATAAACTACTTAAATGTCCATCAGTAAGAAAAGAGATAAAAGATTCGATGTAAACATAACAAAATATTAGGCTCTAATAGACCTGGAAATAAGCAAACAAGTAATAGTATCATTACTGTTAATAGCTAGCACTCATTAAGTGCTCATTTGATCTCAGGCCTTGGTCTACATGCTTTTCATAAGAGATGGGGCTTTTGGTCAGGCAAGATAGCTCAGTGGTCTAAAGTGCCTGCTTAGGCAACCGCAGGGACCTCGGTTCGATCCCTGGCACCACATGCTGCGCCAGCCCCACCCCAGGGCAGGCTGAGCAGCCATAACTTAAGTAAATAAACGAATATATAAAAAAATAAAAAGATTCCATCCTTTAAAAAAAAAAAAAAAAAGATGTGGGCTTTTTCCCCTTTATGTGGATGAAGAAATGGAGGACCAGAAGAGGTAAGTAATTCTGGTAGGATCACACAGGTTATAGTTGAGGAAGAGCAGGGTTTCCCAATCTCATTTTTTTTTTTTCTTTTCAAGAAAGAAAGGGTTATCTAGGTTCACACACAGCCCCACTCTTAATAGCTGTTATTCTGTATAATTTTTAGGGATATACGCTATTCTGTATTTTTTTCTATGCTTACAATTATTGATGATAAAAGTCAATGTGTAAGCCAGGCATGGAGGTGCACAGTGTAACTCAAGCACTCAGGAGGCTGGGGTAGGAGAATCACCGTGAGCTTAAGGCCAGCCTAAAGTACACTGTGAGACACTGTCTCAAAAAAGAAAGGAAAGGCTAGGGAGACAGCACAGCAGTCTAATCATCTGAATCCCATAACCCCAGGCACACCATGCCCGGTCCCGAAACTGAGTGTGGTGGCGTACACCTGTAATCCTAGAGCCGGGGAGGCTGAGACAGGAGGATCACTATGAGTCTGAACTGTGTAGCAAGACCCTGTATCAGGGGCCGGCGAGATGGTTCAGTGGTCTAAAGCGCCTGCTTAGGAGGGCTCAGGCGACTGCAGGGACTGCAATTCGATCCCCAGCACCACATGCTGCGCCAGCGCCACCACCAGGGCAGGCTGAGCCAGCCACAAAATGAATAAATAAAGAAACAAACAAACACAACAAGCAAACAAATAAATAAATAAAATAAAATAAAATTTAAAAAAAAGACCCTGTATCAAATAAACAAACAAAAAAATAAATATTTTAAAAGAAAAAAGTAATATAAATGCAAGTATTTATGAAACAAAACTAAAGTTTCATTATTACAAGTTATTAAAGGCAAACTATTTAAAAAATTATGGCCCCATCTAGAGTCTATGGTTCCAGGGCAGTGAGATAGCTCAGTGGACGAAGTGCCTACTTAGGCAAGCGGGGTTTGATACCCAGTACCACATGCTGTGCTGGCCCTGCCCTTGGGTGCACTGAGCTGGCAACTGAGGCTGGGTATAGTGACACATGCCTGTAATTTCAGTGCTGGGGAGGCTGAAAATAGGAAGATCACTACAAGTTCAAGCTGTGTAGTGAGACCCTGCACAAAAAAAAGTCTATGGTTCTAGCCAGGTGGCGTGGTGCAGGCCTATACTCCCAGCACTTGAGAGGCTGAGGCAGGAGGACTGCCAAGTTTGAGGCCTGCCTGAGCTACACAATCAGTTCAAAGAGTCTGAATTATATAATGAGTCCTCATCTCAAAAAACAAAACACAAAAGTTTATGGTTCTATAAGTTATAAATAGGAAAAATTTCATAAATTTGCTCATAATTCTTCACTACTATTCACAATTTGCCAGCCTAGGCCTCTCTACTACATGCCTATGTGTCTATATCTACATATCTAGGTTTAGACATACAGGTATGGACTGAAACATTTTATATATTCACTATAAAAATGGGATTATGCTTACCTCGTGCCTCTCGGATTCCAGATTCCCCACTAAACACAAATCTATATGTACTATGGAAATGCAATACCAGCCTCTATTTTGTTATTAGAACTGTGAGCCTTACCTATAGCAATAGTCTTCATATCAACAAGATAAGCCAGTTTTTTATTATCGTCCATTCCTTCCTGATGCCGCTCATTAATACGGACACTAAAAAAAAAAAATATGGACACTGAAACGTGAAGCAAAATGGGTTTAACCTGCAATTTCACTGAAGGCTGTTAGGATCACATGGGATGAAGCTTTTAGATTAACTGAAGGTCACAAATTTGAAAGTCAAAAGGAATCCTTTTGAGTTCCAAATTTAGAGAGAAGCATGTGTGGTTACCTGATGAGATGAGGGTTCATGAATTCAGTACGCACAGAACCCAAGGTGTCATTGCTCCCATATTCCACCAGAGTTAGCTCTCCAGCATTGAAGATCATACATACCTGGGGAAGCATGGGACAGGAGGCGTAAGGAAATGGTACAGGGTGGTGGGCTGTAGTCCAAGGCACCTCCTACTTCTTTCCTGCTCTCCTGCCTATTTCTCCCCTGTATCTGTTGTCTCCTCATTCTTTACAACTTCCCCTCTGACACACAAGCTGGAAGGGGGCTAATCAAGATGATGACAGTAAATTAAGCTCTACTCACATTCTCATTTTCAAAGAAATACTTTTCATTCCCACCAGATCCCTGCCAGGCTACCTGTAAAAGAAAGAAGGAAACAGTGCAGATGATCCAAGATGAAGCTGAAAGAATCCTCTGTAGGAGGCAGAGAGAGTGAGTGTAGGGAAGTTTTGGTATTCTAAAGAGGCACTATGTGAGATTTTTGTCTTAGCCTCTGTGTTTTCGAGATGGCACAAAAATAGTCCAACTATGGTGAATCATCCTCCAGGTTTCTTTTTTTTTTTTTTTTTTTTGGCAGTATCAGAGATCAAACTCAGGACCTAGCACTTGCCAGACAGGAGCTCATGCCCCTGAGCCATCTCTCTGGTGCATCCTCCAGGATTCTAAACTTCACATTTCTTGAACCCAGGAGTCATAAAATCAGAATGTCAGAGCTTCCTATGGATATTGTACCCCCCATCTGGGTTCCTGGGTCCCCAGAAGCAGTGAACCAAAATGCCCCATTCCCTGAGCTTCTGTTCTTTCTCCTACCTCACTAAGGCGATTTGTGCTCAGGTCTCCCAGCAGCAGCGTTTCTGATGTATGAGCCACCAAGTAACGCTCCTTTCCCAGGATTTTCACCTCCTCCACCTCGTAGCCATAGTGAGACTTGAGCACCACTCGGGTCCCTGATGACAGGTTCTTCACAATCACCTTGATAAGGGACAAGTCTGAGACTCTGAGGCTTCCCCAGGGAGAAGAGTGAGCATGCTATACCCTTTGCTCACATCCATAGGGCTAAACACAGTACCTTGTTTGGGACACCGTCAACCATGATGACACTTTACATTTACATAGAGATTTGCTATATGTGAAAATGTTTCATGTATTATCTCTTTTGCTGCTCAGAATATATATGATTTTAAATGGTAATGGTGTGTGTTTTAGAGACCAGTGCTCAAACTATAACCCAAAACTCCCTTATCACAAAGTGCTAACTGCAATTAAATCTGAATACAGAGATTTTAGGTTAGAAGAAAACAACTCTACATTAACATCATTTGTCTTCAAAAAATAAATACATAAAACCAGAGCATAGTGTTACATGCCAATAATCCCAGCATGGGAGGCTGAGGCAGGAGGATCGCCCTGAGCTCAAAGCCAGTCTTGGCTACATAGTCAGTCCAAGATCAGCCTGAACTATATGTAGTGAGACCCTGTCTCCGAAAACCAAAACCAAAACCACAAACTTACGCACCATAGGTTTGGCACCACTGTTCTAGAAGTGCCACTGAGTAAAATCAGTAACTGTGTTCTTCCAGCTCTTTGTACAAACCTTTATACTAGTTATAATGGCATATAGTGTCATTTTTAATATGCTATGTCTTTTTCTATGCCAATTTTTCATTTGGGGACAATGTCTTACAGATAATTAATTACCTTCGTATTCATGATGACTAACTGTGCCTTATGCATAATAAAGAATAAATGCTTCTGGAAAGAATAAAATGAGAGGGAAGAATAACAGAACCAAAGAATTAAAAAAAAAAAAAAAAAGAGGTAAAAAACATGGGCTCAGGAACTGAGAAATTAGCCTGCAACAGCAACACTGTGCACCCTGAAGTCCTAAAACAACAGGGTACACATGTAACGTACTGATCAACTAACTTTCTTTCTTTCTTTTTTTTTCATTGTTGTTTGTTTTTGTATGTTATGGCTGGCTGAGCCTGCCCTGGGGGCGGGGCTGGCACAGCATGTGGTGCCTGGGATTGAACTTCTGTCCCTGCAGTTGCCTAAGCAGGCTCTCACTGGTCCCAGATCAACTAACTTTCTTGGTTAACAGTGGGTGATGAGAGGAAAAATTTTAAACTGGGGAGATGTAAGCAGGAATATCTGAACCCCTTAAGACTAGTGCCTCAACATCTTCTGATGGGCTAGAAAACAATAGCAGGAAAGCTGCCAGGGTGTTTCTCCAGTACATTCTGCTACCCAGAACTGAACAGAAGGCCAGAGAGGTGAAGGTTAAATTGACACTGGCTGTAGCCAGTAGGCGGGAAACTGTTACAAGGATAAGGGACCATGCAAAATTTCGGTGCAGCGGGCTGTTAGCTACTTACCTGGCTGGGTCCCACATATGTCAACTCAAACTTATTCTTGTAAATCCTCCTTCGAAGGCAGCAGTCAAACTGTTCCACTGCACCACAGAGTGTGCCCTTGAAGAGACAGCGATAGCATAAAGGGTAATATACACCATACACTGGTACAGAGAGAGTATTAAATCCCAGGCTCTAGAATTTTAAAAAGAATTGGCACTTTTTGCAAGTAATGAAAGGAAGGACTTAAGGGGATCACATATGGGCAGGAAAATGAGGGGAGATGTCAGCCCAGCCTACCCAGCTTTGTTCCTTGTGTGGCCTCTAACTGAGTATAAATTTCTCTTTAACACTTGAGTTTCAGTTTGAAATCAAAAGGAAAGTTAAGACTCCCTATTGCCAGGGAAGTATGTTTGCGGAAGCCTGGATTTTTTCTAAGTCACTAATACCAAAGGGGATAACCAGTAACATACTGCACAGAGCCGTGAGCCATCTCGCTTCCAGGCCAAGGCGGTGACTGTGTACAAATTGGCAATCTCTTTGGGCTTCGCCTCTTCCCAGAGGCTTCTTCGAGGACTCCAGTTGAGCACTCGAAGTCTGAAATAAGGTAGATGGCTTTTAGAAGAGATGGAGACTCCACAAGAAGGCAAATAAGACAGTAACTGATAGAAATTAGATTTGTCACATCAGAGAAGAAAGGGAATACAGGAAAACAAATAAACTGGGTAGTCTAGCATGGAGAACAAAAGGGGAAAAGGAAGCTGGGAAAATTAGGGCAAAATTAAATGAAATAGGTGCTAGAAGTAGAAAAACAAAATATAAGGGTAAATAAGACAAATGAACTGTTAATAGTAGAGAAATATGGGAAAAGAAAGACTATCATATAGTCTCCCTCGTGTAAGGACTCAAAAGAAAAAAGAAGTGGTAGGAGTTAGAGAAGGAAAAAATGAGACATAAAAATGAACGGGACAAAAGAATAAAAAAAACGAACGAGACAGATAGAACTGACAAGGTTGGGGTAAAGCATTCTTTAAAGAATAAGGGAGGCTGAGACAGGAGAATTGTCCTGTGTTTGAGGGCAGCTTGGAGTGGGGGGTGCTATATAGTGAATTCAAGGCCAGCCTCAATTACATAGAAAGATCCTGTCTCAAAAAAAAAAAAAAAAACACAAAAAAACCCTGATAAGAACCAGACCTTTGGGCCGGCGAGATGGTTCAGTGGTCTAAAGCGCCTGCTTAGGAGGGCTCAGGCAACTACGGGGACTGCAGTTCGATCCCCGGCACCACATGCTGCGCCAGCGCCACCACCAGGGCAGGCTGAGCCAGCCACAAAATGAATAAATAAAGAAACAAACAAACACAACAAGCAAACAAATAAATAAATAAATAAAATTAAAA
>PVKN010036460.1:0-11434 GCA_004027915.1 Capromys pilorides | reverse complement strand
CAGGGACATACACGTGGGGACAGACTATTGGGCAGCGACACGGAAGCAATCAAGTATTACTATATATGGTGAACGCTATCAGGCGAGCAAGAATCAGGAAGCAGGATGTGGGCGCCATCTTGGGCACACGATGGGCGGGGGGGCAGCTGGCGGTAGACGGGCGCCATCTTGTATATTGCCGTGGCGGCTCCTGACACCTTTCCACCAACTTGTTTCAGTCCTGGAGCTAACCAACCACCTCTTGTAGCTTTCAGAGGATGGGTATTCTGCCCCAATGAAGAGGAAAGTGACTAAGATGTATCTTGGTGCCAGGAGTGGAGTTGTGGCATCGATAGGACCAGACCAGGTGGCCTGCAAATCTGTGGAACTGGCTCAGAGGAAGATTATAGAAATTTGGAGATGCTTGCCAGACAAGCTCTGGAAAGATAAATTGAACTCAGTAGGAGATGCTAGCTGGAACTCAGAAAAGCAGAACGCAGATAGAAATGGGCACAGTAAAAGCAGATTCAGGAAGCCTCATTTGGGAAAAAGGGACTCCTACCTGGGAACAATCAAGATCTCATTCTAGATGAATATATAAATTGTTATGGTTTGTGTCTAGTTGTCCCCTGAAAGCCTCATGCAGTCAAGGGACACGGACTTCTGGAATTTGAGACTAACTCATGATCCACTGGGATTATGTGTCTTAGTACTGCTGGAATTATGGATTTTAGTACTGCCAGATTATGGCTGTGGTCTGAGGCAGATATCCTGAGGCAGAGATCCTGAATATAATGTAAGAGAGACAAAGAAAGACTCTCTCTCTGTTTCCCTGGTCGTTTGGTTGCCTCTTTTGTGATTGTTGCTGTTCTGCCACCATGAGCTGGATGCTCTCTGCCCTATTCCACTTAGCCTTGCGCCAGCCGAATATGGACTGAAACCTCTTATAACTGTGAGCTGAATAAATCTTTTTTTCCTTCATTTTGGGCGTCAAGTATCTGTCCCAGCAAAGACAGGAGAGTAACTAAGACATAAATTAACTGCAGTCTACCCATATGATCTAGGAACAATCTTGTAAAATTTAAATAAATACTGTTAAGTGAAAGATGGAGAGTACCCAAATTATGATTTAACGTATATAAAATACTGAAAAAGACAAAAGGATTCCAATTATAGTAAAGCAAGTAGAGTTTAGGGATTTGTAGGAGAATAGAATGGAAAGAATAAACCATGCAGTGAAGTTTTAAGGCATGCTATGGCAGGAGGCAGATAACACTATATATTTGTCAAAAAACATAATTTCATCACACAACATGTGAATTTTAATGTATCTAAATTAAAATGTGCACTCTAGGAACCTGAAATGTTCCAGCACAATATTTGGGATGTGACAGAGTATATTATGAATGAAGCAATCTCACTTAAGGAATGGAAGAAAGGTATTTACCAAAGGGAACCTGTATGGTCTGTAACACTGTAGGTAAAATAAAATGTAATAAGCATCATAGATCAGTGGATAATTTTACAGAGTAAAATTGCTCATGAAGTAGCAATCCCAATGTCGTCTATATGTTCCCTATATGGAGTTAATTTTCTCACTATTGACATGGGAATTTACAAAGGAACAGTAAGAAGAGAGAGTCATTCATCTGATAATAGGTTAGAGTTGAAACAGTGTATAAATTCACGTTTGGCCTAATATAGCTGCAGATATTTATATGAAGAAATACTTACTTCGATGTACATATCCTTTTCCCTTAACACATACTTATATAACTTTACTCTGTCAGCCGAGAGGCCATAGAAGAAAAAGTTACCACACATATGTCCTAGATCTTGGTTTCTAAAACCATTATCCATTAAAAAGGAATCGAAGCTCCTCAGAGAAGTGGCAGTTCTAGGCATGTGGCATGATATATGCAGATGTACCTGGGACATCGCATAATGTCAGAAAGTGAAAAACACTCAAGCAAGCAAGACAGAAGCATCATGTCCAGGGATGAGGTGATGTTTAAAGGAGCAGGTGGCAATGGAAAGGGTTTCTGTGCCCAAAACTACAACGAACTGAGCGCCGAAATAAAACAGAGATTAAAACCTGTAAATTGAGTATCCATGAGTGCATGTTCAAATAAATACTTGAGTGAATAAATGAGTGAAGAAAAGAAAAATGAAAGAGTCCCATGTAGAATAATTACATATGATTTTGCATGTTTTCCTCTTGGATTAGTACTAATGGTCTACATCTTGAGTATGGTCTGAAGAATGTCTTCTGTACAAAGAAAGGACAAAAAGTATGAAGAATGGGAAACAAAATAATAAGTGTACACTGAAGAAACTTGACAGACGGATGGAGGCTGACACCACAAGGACAAGTCATGTGGCCAAAATGTGATGAAAATGACTTTGCCCCACTCATGTTTGTGACAAAAGCTGTTGAGTCTAATCCTGAGGAAAATACCAGACAAATAACCACTGATAGAATGCACAGTGCTTATCTAGGCCTCCCACATGTACTAGGTTCACAAAAATTAGAATCTGTGCAACAGTCGTGTCTAAAGTGAACCTCAGGAGACAGTCTGATGAGCTCTGAAGCACAGTGCTTGGTGAAATTCTGGTGAGGAATCAGGGCATTAGGTCTAATCTAGGTCTTTAAGCAAATTACAAGTAATAACATATGAATATTATTTATTTAATCATAACAAGTGTGCTGTACTAACATGATATCATAAAATAAGGTAAGCTGAGTTTAGGAACTATAAAAATTAAGTGCCATCTTTTACATGATTTTCCTGTAAATATAAACATTTTCTACAAAATAAAGTTTTTTCAAGAACCAAATATGATAACTGTCTCTGAGAACCTCCTCCTGTGCCTCAGGGTGATCTTGTCTTAGACAGAGCCATGCAAGATATCCAGGATCTCTGTTCCCTGTGGCTACCTGTGCTATTGCTTGGCTATGATTTGTGGCTTCTGGCATTTGTAATCTACCTGCACATATTCCTGCACCTCCTCTTGGGATGAAAATTTATCTCAAAGAAAAAAATTGGGATCATGAAAAGGCATATTGACAAATTTTGTTTTTACTGGATCAATTTTTTTCCAAATAAAATTTAGTTCTCCTAGTATATATATAGGATGTGACCTATCTCTGCCACATATTTTGGTGAAAATTTAGAGTGTTTTATTTTAATAGTTTAAAAGGAACCAAAAGGTTCAAGTAAAATTGTATCAAGGAACTACTTCAGTTTCTAGAAAAAGATCTTATTTCCAGAGGGATGGTGACGGTAGCACTGACATTCACTACTATTTGGGGTCCTCAGTTCTAGGAATTAAACTTAGGACCTTCCATTTTTTAGGAAAGTGCTTGTGCCACTAAGCTGGTCTTTTTTTTTTCCTTCATAGAGGATCACATAAGTTAAATCTCAAATCTGGGTTTTAGAAGTTTTGTTATATTCCCCACTCTCCTGCACTATAGTTCTGGAATGTGCAGACGGTATACGCTTAAGAGGAATTATTCTCAGCTAGTCTCTCAGGAAGATGAGAGACAAGTGGCTTCATTTATCACCCAGGAGGAAATTGGAAGTTGAGGGGTGGCTGGATCCTGGGTTCTGAAGGTGGGGAAACCTTAGTCACTGTGGTTTAAGTGGAAATACCAGCTATCTGTACCCATGGTCCTTTTCCTTCTGAATGAAGACTTAAGATGTAGACAGTGTCTACCAACCTCTTAGAATCCATGAATGTGCAAAGAGGTCCAGTACCTCTCTTTCTCATGCTGAGGTCTGAAGACCACAGACCTTTGGCATGAATGTATGTGTATCCATAGGCAGTGAGCTGTCCTGGAGCCTGCTGTGGGACTTTCGTGACTCCCTACTTTGAAAGACATATATCACCTATCATTTTCCTTCTCCCTTTCATGTCTGGAGAGGGTTCTGACTAAAAGCTCCTGTGTGATGACTTTAGCTATTTGAAGCCTGGTGGCAGAGCAAAGTAGATAGGTTTTATAATTCTGTATATTCTCCTGAAAAAAAGAGGGAGCCATAGAGACATGAAAACAGAGAGCAATCCAAGAGCAGCTTGGAACATTAGAAAGATATACTGCTAACCAACCTATAGATAGCCTTTGTTTGGATAGTTGTTGAGCTGAGGTCGTGTGTTCTGGCTACCTTGTGTGACAACTATAGAGTCCTTTTTGATCCTTGTCTTGGTCTAGGAAGTTTATATTCGTAATCACATAGATAAGTTATTGGAATCTCATCAAGCTAATTCTAATCTACAACTTCTAGGGCAACCCACTGCAAGAATAAATACACGAAAGAGAATTTATAATTATGGAGAGCCAAGGGATCCTAAGTCCAGCCATAGCGGATATCTGGATAGTAATGGTTACTCAGAGCAAAGTCCTCAACCCAGGACTGAACAATGGGCGTTATTCAGTCATGAAGGAGAAGGGGCTTAAGGATGAATGACTAAGAATGGGAGAAAGTAGGTGAGTGTATGCGCTGGGCTAGGTAGGAGGCCTGAATTTACTTCTACAATAAGCAGAGAAGGATATGCAGAGAGTAATCTACATTATACAACTGAGATAGTATCTAATGTTTTGTGGTCTGGTGCTTCAGCTCTGTTTATAATCTCTCAAGTCCCAGGAAGTCATAGCCTGTATCTCAAGAGTAAATCCCAGCACACAGTGTGGGGCATTGGCTCTTTGTCCTGTCTTGACCTGGCTCATATTAAAAAGCAGCAGATGGGGGTTATCAGGGAAATAAATGTGCCATATTCAAAGATTACCAGCAGCACCTCGGCTATGCATTGCTTAAAGCCAATTAAAGTGATAAGAAGACAGACAGCAAAAGCAAGTTTGTCTTCTGTCAGACGAACCATTGCTACTCTGCCAAGCCACCCTGCCATGGAGCCAGCTGATTACAGATGGTAACCTCAGCATACTGTTAGCTAAATGAACTTTTCCCCTTTGTTATGGTTTGTCTGGACATCCTCCCAAAGTCTCATGTCATAATGATGGTGAGCATTTTTATTCCAGGCAGCTGAATCTAGTTTGTGGTTTGTTTTTTTCTGCAATGTTGGGATTGCAGATAAAAGTAAAATACACCAGCCCCCCACCTGCCTGGGCAGGTAGCCTGCATTCAATATAAGAGGTGGTGACAGGCTTCCTTTTCCCCCTTTTGGTCTTGTTGCTTTTTTGTGTCTTGCACTGCCATAAATGATTATCCCTCAGTCACACCACTGTGCCTTGGAGCCAGCTGATTATGGACTGAAACCCCAAAAACTGTGAGCTAAGTACAGAGAGAGAGAAAGAGAGAGAGAGAGAGAGAGAGAGAGAGAGAGAGACAGAGACAGAGACAGAGACAGAGACAGAGAAAGAGACAGACAGAGATAGAGGCAGAGAAAGACAGAGACAGAGACAGAGGTAGAGATAGAGACAGAGACAGAGGTAGAGATAGAGACAGAGACAAAGACAGAGATAGAGATAGAGATAGAGAGACAGAGAGAAATCCTTTCCAGTGATATACATATCAATACATGAAAATAGCCTCAAGCACAGCCAAAATAGAGACAATTGTTTTTCTTTCAAGGAGGTACACTTATGTAGTTCTTCACACCAGCCTATGCAAGAAATCTCTTTACATGAATTTTTTAAGAAAAAAGTAATATTGTGACTAATACAAATATACCATTGATTCATGTTACAAGTTTTAGCACCCTCCTCTAATTCTACAACTAATAACGTATTAGAACAAATTGCGAGGAAAATACTAAAGAATGGATGTAGGCATAGATAAAGCATATTAAAATGAATGAGCAAAAGCAAAATCAAGTTTTCCCCAGAAAGATACAGAACAAACTGAATAGAAGTAATTCACATGTTTATTGGAAGAATTGTTTTATGTTGCATTCAGTTACCTACAACTACCACAGCAATAAAAAGGATTACACACAACTGAAATAAGAAAAATGTGAAAAAGTAGACTTTTCTATTGCAATGCAGATTGTTTAAGCCAAAATGTGTTAAAGTAGCATTAATGTCATTTTCAGGGAAAACTATGGACTTGTATCATATACAGGGACATAAAAATTTGACTCTGACAGTAGTCAGCCTTCCACATGGCCTGTGCTTATGACATGTCTTACAGTGAATGTAGCCAGGTACTACACACATGTATTAATAAAGATTAATAGAAAATCTTTAATTTCTATTAAACCTTTAGCCAGACCAGCTTTTAGAGCTTCCTTTTAGGTGCCTTAGTCTTTATCTTATTTGTTCTTGAAGGAGACAAAATATGGTGACAGAAGTGTTTTAAAAGGTTTTGGATCAATACTTGTTCAAACAGTACAAACATCACCTATGAGTTTAAGATTCTTCTAGCTTGCCTCCTGTTGTTCACAGTAAATGCCAAAGCTAGCTAAGCAACTGCTACTCCTTGGACCTCAAGTTCTATACACTCCTCATTGCCTTATATAATTCATACCAGCTTCTGACTGCAAATTATTATGTAAGATCCAGGTACTTCCTGATATAGCCACCAGACTCAAGTAGCTGTAGAGTTTCGACTTTTAGTTGACATTCCTTTTGTTCTAGTTCTCTGTGGGCCACTTTCGTTATGGTCATCCAAGTTTCCCCAAGAAGAGCTCATTCTAGGTGGAAATGAGAATACTTTTTTTTTTTTCCACCAGCACAGTGGTGCTAATGGAACAAATCACTCAGTAGTATCCAGGTCACTATTTCATTTTCTCAGTGACTAGGTTTTCTACTGTCTCTCTAGGCTGTGATCACGTTAGTTCTAAGAAAAGTTATAATTTCTTGAATAGTTTTCTGTGGGTACATACAAGAGGTATGAATTTTTTAACTCTATAACACTTTGGGTTAAGGATGGGGAATTACATGGGTTGAACACTCTTTCATTACCTATGTGAGGACCAACTGCAGAAATCCTGCTCTGTCTTCATGTGTTCTTTCTCGATGCTACGTCCCTGAGCAAAGCAGCTGCATCCTGAGTGGCATGGAGCACAAGCATAATGATGAAGCCCATCTATGAATTCCATTCCTTCTCTTCTAGCAGCTCCCAGTTGGCACCCTACTTGCCAATCAGCTGACTCACACAAGTACGGTCCTATAAGGCCTTTGGGCCATACAGCTCTCCAATTTTCTTCTTTTCATGTTTATATCTTATATCTTTACAAGATCAAACTTCAGTATTTCTCTGAGGAACTTGATGTTGACCACCAGGAAATAATTCATCTTTGGATATAACCATGGGTGAGAGGAAAGTAGCTTAGCATTCCCAGGGTTGCAGATGGGTGAGTAATACCACAATACAGTCATCACCTTTCATCTGGAGTTTTCTTTTCTTTCTTTCAGTTTCACACAGTCAGCCAAAGTCCAAAGATATTTTTTAAAATGAGAAACTACTAAAAACCTGTCCCTGAAAATAGTGAAGCGAGTGAGACATTTCACTGCAGCAGCTCCTCATGAAACCCTTTGTGCTCCCCTGTGTCTGGAGGAACTCTGGCCATTCTGATAAGGCCTGTGCCAGTGGTGGCTCAGGCTGGACTATATGGCATAAATAATATGATCCCCCAGGGCACAAGCATATTCTCACTAATTTGGTCTGTGTGAGTTCTAGGAGGATATTGTCCAGAATGATTTGTGACTCAGAAGGCTCTTTTTCAAAGGACTCTGAGCCACAGACCCAGAATACCTCTGGTGGCATCAAAGGCTGAGCCCAACATGGTGACAGAGAGCTTCAGTGTTACTATTTCTAATGGAAAGGCCACATCCCACGGGCTATTTCTAAGTATCCTAATTATGCAGCATGCTCAGTAGCAACCCTGTTAGTCAAAACGTAGAAACTGGAGAACTACTCTGTTGGAATGGGCACTTTACGCGTTTGCATGACTTCATTTTCCTCATCAGAAGGGCAATATTTTTATTTTTTAAATATTATAAGTTTTGAGTCTTTTCTGTAGAGGATCATTTCATTAGCACATAATGATTACTTGAATTCTTCCTTTCTTCTACACAGCCCTTTATCTTTTTCTTTTATATGATTACTCTGGCTAACATTTCAAGTATTAGATTGAATGTTTCAATAGTGCCTATCTTTGTTGTGACCCTAATTTTATTTTTTAAATAAGAATTTAATGTTTATTTATTAATCATTTTGATGAGAAAAAAGATAAAATAGCAATGCAACAGTTTCAAAACAAGTTAGGCTGGTTACAATAATTAATACCATGCATATTGTTGTCTTCATAGTAGTTATTCAGAAGACAAGATACAGACTTGATATCTTGTCTAAACAATATTAGTACGAGGGCCGGCGAGATGGTTCAGTGGTCTAAAGCGCCTGCTTAGGAGGGCTCAGGAGACTGCAGGGACTGCAGTTCGATCACCGGCACCACATGCTGCGCCAGTGCCACCACCAGGGCAGGCTGAGCCAGCCACAAAATGAATAAATAAAGAAACAAACACAATAAGCAAACAAATAAATAAATAAATAAAATTTAAAAGAAAACAATATTAGTACAAACTTTTACTTTCAATGAGCTAATAACTGGGAATGCTAAGCTACTTTCCTCCCACCCATGGTTATATCCTAACTCTCTTTTGTATACATATATAAATATATATATTTTTTCTTCTTAAAGTTTCTAATAATAGGAGAAAATATCATACCATGTCTTATAAGTAGATTGTAAGTCAAAGATACAGTATGAATCATAAAACAAAAAGAATATTCAGAAAATTAATTAAATATTAATTGATTAATTAAAATTAAATTAAATACTTGGAAACAATATTCTAAACCTCAAAAATTCTTTTTGTTGTTGTTGTTTGTTTGCTTGCTTGTTTTCTTCCGTGTTTTCAAGTGAGTGAGTTCCTTCCAGGACCTGTTGTCATGGACTCCAGCAAGTCAAAATTCTTTCCACTCAACTTTAACCCTGCTGTTTTATGAATTTCTGTTCCCCTGAAGCCCCAGATCTATGCAACCCCTGAACCTGAGGTACCTCCCGGCTCTAGTTGGTAAATGGATAAATCATCAGTCCCCTGGCTTCTGCTGAATGTAGGCAGTGGGCAGGGGCTTCAGCAGACTCTAAATTAAATTTCATCACCTTCAGATCCAGATGCCTCTGAAAACCACACCTACCAGGCCCAGCTCCCACCATGGAGTTCAGGGCTGTATCTTTCCTGACCTGCATTTGAGCTTCACTGGGGATCTATGTCAAGCTATTAGCGTTTCCACACCTGTCTTCTGTGGCTGTCACCCATGCATTGTCATAGGGGAACACTGGAATCCCTGGAGTGAAGCTACAGTACAGCAAAAAAACTTTTTTTATATAATTTGAGCATAATTCCTTCTGAAAACAGGTTAATCCAAACCACTTGTATATGAAAACAAACTGCTGCAGGAGAAATAATGGGAGCTCAGATGATATTTTTCTATGACCCACAATATTCATAAAAATGATTATAGTACTATAATATAAAACAATAAAAAATTATAAAATATGAAGAAAAATCATGTTAACCTGTACTTACCACTGAAAACCTTTATGACTGGTGTTAGGAAGCCAAAGAAGGAGAGCTACTGTGTACGAGAGCTTTTCCTATCAACAACAGAACCACTGTGATATATTGGCCCAATGGAATCATTCTCTTTCTAACAACTTTAATAAGGAACCTATCTATGATGGTTGCTTTTGCATCATTTTGAGCACTTTGCAGAAATGTGGTATTGCACTATCTACAGATTTATCATTTGCACTGCTCCAGTTTTATTAGGATGGTGATTTTTTGTAAAATTTTGCACTGTTTCCCACATTTTGCACATGTCCCTAATCTCATTACAGATATTTCTCTTTTTCTTCTGTTTTCTTCTTCTACAGCAGATGAAATCTCCTCCATAACTTATTGCTCTTGGGGCATAGTCAGCCACAAATATACAGCATCATGCAGAATGACAGAGAGAGAGAGAAGAGAGAGGGAAGAGAGAGAGAGAGAGAGACAGACAGACAGACAGAGACAGAGGGACAGAGACAGAGAGAGACAAGGAGAGAGACAAAGAGAGGCAGAGAGACAGAGAGAGAGAAAGAGAGAGAGAGAAAGAGAACAGAGCAGAGAGACACACATTCATAAACCCAGAGACACAGAAACAGATTGAAAGAGGAATCATTGGCTCAGTTGTGAGGCTTAATATCATGTACTACTCATATTGCAAAATACTGTTTATTGACTAAATTAAATTTTATTAGAAACCCTTGCTCATCTTGTGGAGCACTCACAGAATGAGTGACTCACAACACAAGATTTAACTCCGGAGCTAGTTGTTTTGTTTCTCAGTCCCATGTAGTCAACCACTTTCCTAGCTGATTCCTGATTGAATTCTCCCTGGTAGCAAGGTGGGCACCTTCTCTCAATTTCTTTCCAATCCTATCCCACCAGGAAAGAGTCCTTCTTGTAATAAAATCCCACACTGTTTTTGCAATGTACAACAATACAAGGCTTTTATTGCGGTAATTCTTCTGGTCTGTCTGCTATTTCTCCCACAAACTATCATCTCTTTAGGCCTTACCTTCTCTCCAAGGGCTTTGGCCAGGCTGGTTGCTCATAATCAGTGTTGAGGGAGAATTAAAGTGCAGAGCCAGCTCACACTGGGCTGGAGGATGCAGATATGCTGTGGCTCCTCACAGCTGCATTGGTTGCCTCAGCTGCTCTTCCTTGCTTCTACCATCTTGTCATTGCAAAGAAGTTCTCTATGCTACAGTTGCTCAAGATGATCTGTTTTAAACAGAAATCTCATTATGTTCTTCGTTTTTCAGTCTTCTCACTAAGAAACTTTGCTGAATTTTTTTAGAAACACAATTTATTTGAACAAATAATCTACAGCCCTCAAGAAGTACTACAGTACATTAAAATATAGCATTTATGGAATTTATGTCTGTGATGAAATAATAGCTAAAGTAACTATTTGTTCTTTTAAGGTATTCTAACTCCTAGGTGAGAATGAGACTTAATGGTCAAGAACCAGTTACGAATATGATACAGCAAATCGACCACTAGAATTAAGACATCACTTTATTGTTTTTTTAATAGATGAGGTTTTGGGGTGTATTAAATAACTACTAATACAAGATGGCAATAGCTAGCATATAGAGACTTTGTTTTGTTTTGTTTTCAAAATTGGTCTAAAGAATCCTTTCAAATAAAGTTTACAATTTATGAAATACCATAGTAACCTATGCAGTTAGGAAAATATTTACAAGGACAGTTAGATGTGACTGGCTTTTAAAACCACTAGGAAGCAAACTTATGGTGTATATTGCAAATTTGGCCCCAATTATTCACCTTTCTCTTGCGATTTTTCAGCTCTTCACACTCAGAGGAAGATGTAAATTTCTCTGACCCTTGCTGTCATTTTGCTCACGTGGCTTCTTTGACCTT
>PVKN010036459.1:0-11435 GCA_004027915.1 Capromys pilorides | reverse complement strand
AAAATTAGCCCAAAAAGGCTATGTCCCACCTGTTCCCCTCATACACATGGCAAGGGAAAGAAAAGTGAAAATACTGAAAGAAAAAATAAAGCCAGAAAAACAGGACTGTCAATGTGGTATTTGTTTTAAATTTATTCTACAAATTCGCTATGGTTTTCCTTTGTGAGGTCTTAAATATGCTGAACTTTTATATTTTTTTATAATTTTATTACTTTAAATAAGAAATAGCAATGAGACAGTTTCAAAACACATTAGTAGAACAGCCACAATAATTAATAGAATGCATGTTGTTGTCCTCATAGTAGTTGTTCAGAGTACAAGATGCAGACATGATAACTTTTCTAAACACTATTGGTGGGGCTGGTGAAATGATTTAGTGGTCTAAAGTGCCTGCTTAGGCAAGCTTAGTTAACTGCAGAGACCCTGGTTAGATCCCCAGCACCACATGCTGTGCCAGCCCCATGCCCAGGGCAGACTGAGCCGGCCATATTAAAAAAAAGAAAGAAGAGAGAAAGAAAGAAAGAAAGAAAGAAAGAAAGAAAGAAAGAAAGAAAGAAAGAAAGAAAGAAAGAAAGAAAGAAGAAAGAAAGAAAGAAAGAAAGAAAGAAAGAAAGAAAGAAAGACTATTGGTACAAATATTTCTTCTCATTGAGTTAAGAGAAAGTAGTTGTATGCATAGTCCAATATTTCATAATAGCAGTGGGTTATCAGCAGAACTGGCTATGTTGGAAGCTGTTGACTTAAGCCTTTTACAGCTCAGCATACTAATCTGTCTTTACTTTTTGTGACTCATGGTTAAACTTTTCTGCTGGGTGGTTAAGGCCAAGTTAAAGCAAGGCCTATATAACAAAACGTGTAACTTTTGTATCTGACAAGGTCAGTCAAATCCCTTCAGGGTTTACCTTGAAACCATGTACAGCATTTGGTAGAACTTTTGTCAGTGTCAGCCATCTGGATGAGTCATGGCCATTGCTGGACCAGTTCACTTTCTATGAAAGCCTGAGAGAATGTTTTTTCTCTAGGTGACTCTCAGGCACACTATACATTGTTGATCCCTTTCCTCTATGGCCCCATAATATCCTTTAACAGAAAATTCGGGACACCACTTAGTTAGACATGTCACAGTATAGGTTCTCTTATGTCCTGAGTCCTCACTGACCTTGAAATGCCTGTGACCTGAAGAATGGTTGAAAAGGATATGGCATTTTAATACAATGTACTATTACTCAGCTATAAAGAATGATAAACTCAAAGCCTTCATATATATGTGGATGTATCTTGAACATGTACTTATAAGTGAAATAAACCATAGCTACATGTGTAAACATTGTATCATCTCCCTAGTGTAAGAACTTAAAAGAAGAAATACAAATGGAAAGGCATAACACAGCTAAATGGAAATCAAGTACTTAAGGATTAAACAATGAAGAGACAGCAAGCAGAAAAGTTAGGAAACATGGCAGGGGCAACACCATGCACTTGTATACACAGGATGAATTAGCCAGTCATCCTAAGAATCTCCAACAGGTTTTTGACAATGAGAATAGCAGTGTGTAACACTAAAATCATGCTTGGAATGCCTGTCATTCTGGTGTTTTATAGGTGTGCTGCTTCTAATGTCACTTCGATTATTGCTATACTCTCCGGTAAATGTTTGTTTTTAAAAAAAGCATAATAAGAGAGAAGGAAAAATGCCATGGGATTGACAGGCTACAATTCTGTATTTGTTTGGATTTCTAAATTGTTGTGTAAAAATGTGCAGCTGATTTTTTAAATCACATTTTATAGGGATATATTAGAAAATGAATGAGTGATAGAAAATACCAGCTCCACATTGAACATACATATACATACATGTTTCTAACATACATATTGTTAACCTGTATTTTGGAAACAAAATACATATGCTAAATAATATTTTATTGGTTATAAACAATATAACTACAGCATAACAACAAAATCAAGGTGAAAAAAATATGAGACAGAATGGCTTTAATATAAATATTACTACTGGAAAAAAGCAATATAGTAAAATGTAAAGAAGAATTAAGGAGAGAAGTAGACTGAAATTATTGTTTTGCATACATACAAATACATGTAAAGTATTGGATGTAAAATGACAGAGTTGATCCACATTTTGTGCTGTTAGACTGAATTTTCAACCAATCCTCAAAAGAATAATGAAAACTACTGTTAAAAAATACTGCAGGAGCATCCTTGACAAACAAGAATCTGAAATTGATTCCAAAATCTGTCAGCCACTAAACTATGATTAAACATATTAGGTCAAGCACTGTTTTATTAGCCATATTGCAAGGGATATGACATATTGAAAATCTTTAAAGCTGGTTTCCTGTCAGTAGTGAAAAATGTTATGTTAACATGAAATCAACCTCCTCATTCCAAGTGCTATTTATCACACAGCGTAGATTGAAGCTGGTGACCAGATGACCAGTAAAGTAGACTGATTTTGACAGAAAATAGCCTGGATAAAAAGTCAATCAGACAAGAAAGTGGATTGGCACTTAGGCTGAAGCTTGTTTCATAAAACTGGAAATTTCTATCTATCTATGGGGAATGAAGTGTGGGAGGCCGTGTAAGGATTGCCACAAAATATTGGGTAGATGATTAGTTTACAAAGGGATGCGACTACAGGTTAATTAAGGGCTTCAAGTTCCCAAATCCCAGATACTCGTCAAAGGCACAAGCATCTGCCCCACAAGTCGTGGTGCATCCAGGTGGCAGCGCAGAGAGTGGCTCCTGTTCTTTTGGGAAGGTTTGGAGAGGTTCTTCATGGACGTGTCTGCTCAGAGAGGCCACTGTTCCTAATTGGTTTGTGTAAGTGGACAAGTGTCTGGGTCATTTATAATTATCAGGGATGACCTCTTGACATAGTTTACTCCTCACGTAAATTCTCGTGATAGAATTCTACTGCGTGTTTCCCATGTGATTACTTAAACCTCAGAGCTTCAGCTTGATGCTTTGAAACTCACTCTCCACAGCTATCATTTTCTTTCTTCTGTTTGGGAACACACAACGCCACAGCCTTAAATTGATATCAGTTTCACACTGATGCTTTTTACTATCTCCAGTCATTGCAGAAATAAAATGTGTTTTCTACTTAAGACTGAACTTTAAATTTGTGCACTCTTTCACCCTGAAAAATCTCTACACCCTTCATGTATATGTATATGTAATATATATATATATATATGTATATATATATATATATATATATATATATTTACCTTTTTTCAAGCTACATCAGGTACCCATTTTCTTTAAAGATGTACATAGTTCTTAAATTTTCAAAACTTACTAAACACTGGAAAACATAATCAGCCCTTCCCCGTGTGTACTTTGGTCATGCCATATTATCTGTCCTCTCCAGAACTTCTTGAAAGGACAGTTCTCACGTCCTCTGTAATACTGTTTCTTTCTTGATAAATATCTTTTACGTTCATTGGTTGTAAACAACATAACTAGAAACAGTTCATCCTCCATACATATCTCACTTGGTCTATTAAAACAATCTCTTTGTTGTATTTCCACAGTTTTATCATCTCAAGCATCATGCAACATTTTTTATACTCTAAATAAAGTTCCATAATGACATGGTACTGTCTGCCTGCACAAAAGAGTTCAATTTAATAAGGCCATATAAATAGCTCAGCGGACTAAGCACCTGCTTATGCAAGAGTAGCGAGCAGGTTTCCACCCCAAGCACCACATACCATACCAGCCTCACCCTCAGGGACCTGAGACTGGGTGTGGCAGCATATTCCTGTAATTGAAGCCCTGGGGACCCTGCAAACAGGAGGATCACTATGTTTGAGTTGTGAAGCGAGAAAAATGGGCAAACAAAAAAACAAAAACCTGAAGAAACGCATCTGTACTGAACGTTTATGGGCTTCGATTTCCTGTTATTTCTGGATAGTGAGTGTGGCATACCATCTATATTCATAATATACACATTGTGCTATGATTTATATGGCATCTAAAGATGACATTTAGAATATGAGAGGATCTTCCTGGGTTACTTGCAAACGCTGTGCTGTGCCTTTTTTATGTAAAAACTTGAGCATCTGTATATTTTGGTATTCACAGGAGGTCTAAGATTGAATCTCTTGTGGGATGATTTGGCTTATTTTTAGAAGTTTCAATAAGAATTTTCATGTGAAAATATTAAATTCGCATTTTATCTTTAAGTGGAGTGTATACTTCTTTACCTAACAAAACACACAAGAAAATAGAGAACTTGAAAATAATCTAGCTTTTAATCCCTTTTAAACAGACAAGAAAGTATTAAAAATGTAAACTATGCTCTTGGATCCAAAATTCCCTTACAATATCATTTGTTATCGGCATAATTGATCAAAAATGTAGAAGAGAATCACTTGTTGAGTGTTCTGGTCGATGTCTAGCTTTTTCTAAAATATATACTATAAATTCTGAATAGCACGACTGGTTACATTTCGATAGCATGATATTTGAAACTTAGAATTAATCAATTTCAGCTATTTTTATATTTTCATGAAGCACATAAGCTTGTACAGTTATCAGTTGTGGCCATTCTGTTAATATTTCTCCACCAGGACTGGGGCTAGGGCTCCACAGTAGAGCAAGGCCCTGAGTTCACTTCCTGGTATCAACCAATCAACCAATCAATAGATAAACAAAATAAATGAAAATTTCTTTGCCAAAGAAATGACTATGAGTCTAAAATGATAGGTACTGAAAGCTATGTACTAACGATTGTGTGAAAAATAAGAGTCTTATTTTTGTACAATTCAATTGTGACTCACATCAACTTGCTTGACATTCTGATTCCTTGCATACAGTGTCAAAATTCTTTTATTGTAGCAAATTTTAATGTTTCAAACTTTAGAGCACTCATCTGAAACTTAATTATGAAATGATATCTATATATAAACACATAGACACTCATACTACCAGACCTAGAAAAAATTCACCACTTAGAAAATGATTCCTTTTACAAATGCACATACAAACACACACACACATACACATACAACACATATACAAATGCATGACACACATGACAATAAAATGTTACATCAGGGTTGTTGTGCTGGACTGACAACTGGTCAACCTATAACATCCAGCTGAACTGAGTCAACACATGGCTGGATATGGGAGGTCCACCCAGGGATCATTGCCAATGAAATACAATAAACTAGAGAAGAAAAATAGATGCTATTAGAGAGATATTGGTTCTGCTTGGACAGTTGGTTCCTCTGAAGAGCTTGCCATACTGACTTTCTTGATATGAATTCAGCTGTTGTCATTCTCAGGGGATCTCAGGACCTCCTTGTCACTGAGGATGACTGTACTATTTTCATGCGAATTCTGATTCTCACTTTTTCCCCCTGTATTAAGGACAGGGTCTACAGGGTCTATGGGGTCTGCAGGGTCTCATTACATAGACTGGACTCAGTGATTCTAATGATTCTTCAGTTTTCAGCTTCTCAAGCACTGAAATTACCAGCATGCCCTACCATACCCAGTCTCAATCGCTGCCTTAGTGCCCCCCAGCGATGGGGCCACCATAGCATGCCAGGGATTGAACCTCGGCCACTATGCTCTGCCTAAGCAAGTGCTTTAGTCCACTGAGCTATCAGGCTGACCCTCTGCTTCTTACTTTGAACATTACTACTTGGCTCTAGTGAAGATCCCTCAGCCTGCTACCACAAGTCCTTCATTCCACTGGCACAGATCTTCTAGCTTCTACCATGGACCTTTGGGCCTTCCCAGCAGACATCCCTGAAACAGATCTGTACAACACAGTGTTGTGGTCTCTGAGCCTCCAGCTGGACTCATGGAGTATATTGTTCTAGGATCTAGGTTTTCAGCTAGACTCATGCACAACATTGCCATGAGGTCCAGGCCCTCAGCTGGATTCTTTTTGAATATGACTGCTTGGGGGACTCCTATAAAACAATCCTATAAATTGTGTGTCCTCTATTGTTTCTCTTGCAAACCCTGACTACAGCACTTCCCCTGCTCCACTGTGGGCCCCAATCTCCTTCCAGGTGTTAATGGCAAAGAGAATAAAACAAACAAGTGGCAAAATGTAGTGTAGTGAGAACTGTGACGGTCAGTTGTTCAAAGGATACAAAAGGCCACAAGGCAGCCCAGGCACTGGGCTGTTGGTGTGAAGGACAGTGGAGAAGGACAGTGAGTGTTTCTGATAATAGTAATCATGACTTTGGTGAACTAGAAGAACAAGGCATTCTTGCCTGAATGAGACACAGGGTCACAAGGGAACTATGATTTGCCTTTCATTTTTGGTAGGTGTTCTCTTGCCCTGTGAGCACCACAGCATCAGTAGCTATAGGGATTCAGCTGTGACACAAAGAAAACTGGAAGTTTTCACATTCCAGTCTAGCTAAAATGGCAGGAAAAGGACAACCTCAGACATCCCGTAGATTTGATTCATAATGTATGGTCCAAGACAATTGTAGAGACTGGAAAGTTCAAGATCAGTAAGGCAGCACTTTAAAAAAAAAATAGGGAAAGGTCTACAGGGTGTTCAGGGTATCACTGCTAGATCGAACTTGTACTGATTCACCTGTTTACAGCTTCCTAAGAGCTGGGATTACAGGCGCGAGCTATACCATGCCAAGTCACAAACACTCTCTCAGCATGCCCTGAGGCTGGGGCTAGGACCTGCAAAGCAGGCCCAGGGATGGAACCCCTGCCCCCTTGCAGGCACTTTAATCCACTGGGCCATTTGGCTGACCCCTATTGAGGCAGCAATTGTGAGGTTCAGGTAAGAGACTTTCTCTAGCTTACAGATGGCAGGCTTTTCTCTGGACATCATATAGTAGAAGGAAAGAAAGGAAAACTATACATATTTTTATAAAGCCGCTGACTTCTCGAAGAGGACCCCACTATCATAACTGAATGCTGAATGGAATTGTAATGAGCTCCCAAATGTGCAACTTCCTAATATCATGGCTACAAATTTTAGAGATTCAACCAATGAATTTGGACTGACACTCACACACACATAACTTCACACACACACACACATACATACACACAAATATATGTTATGTTAGTTTTAAAAATGTAATCTTCATTTCTTTTTCAAACATCACTAATTTAAAACTAAATGTATCTCTTCCAGTAAAATTGTTGAGAGTAAAATTAATGTTTCAAACTTTTATTTCTTCAAAGTTTTAGAAGAGATAGTTTTGGAAACCTGACTTTCAAAATTTTTTGATACCTTCTAGGATGTAAGTTTGTTGAAATGAATCTTTAAATTATCAAATTTGAGCTTCTTTTTTAGTTTCTTTCACCAAACAAACAAACAAACAAAAATAAATAAATAAAACCTCAGGACCTTGCACTTGCTAGGCAGGCACTTGTGCCCCTGAGTTATCTCCCAGCCCCTAAAAGCAATGACTTTTATTTAGATTTATTTTTATTCTTTATGTATTCATTACACAGCTCAGACTAATAGCTTTCCTCCTGTTTTCAGCCTTCCAGTGCTGGTATTACAGGTGTGCCACCATGCCCTGTCTCAGTAGCTGGCTCAGCATGCCCAGTCCCTGCGCTTGCCCAAGCAGACACGTAGTCCATTAACTTATCTCGCCAGCCCTTGCAGCAACTTTCAGATTATTTCAAAACTTATATCATTTTTTCATACTGGAGAGATTCTAAGTTGACGAGAAAAGAAAATCTGATTTACACTTATTTCCCTCAGGATAAAGAGTAACTAGATGTTGAAGATAGGGGTTTACAAAGTGGACATTACAATATAGGCCACAGATTTTATCTGATTATTTTATAATGGTTACCCCAAGAATTACATACAAAGATAGTGAAGAAAATCCGTGCACATGCTTTCAACCGAAGAATACAGCTGAGGATGTGGATCCCAGGTAATGTCCCCTCTGTGGGTGCAGCTTAAGACCTAGAACCCATAACAGTGTCTCCCAGAAGACTAACTAAAGGCCTAGAGTGCACCACAATGTCTCAAGCAGTTGTATTTCATGGGTCTGCACCAGGAACAACTCACGGTCAGTGGTGCAAGCTAAAATGTCTGTTCCAATGAGATGAAATGTCTGTACTAGCAGTGATGGGGCAAAAGAGGCTCTTTTTTAAGAGAGAATCACTTAAGCTAAACTCATTCTCTCCCCTCTTCCCGTGTAGATAACTACAAACCCACTTAGGGAAAAATCAGGTCATAAAATAGTGACAAACAGGACAACTTGGGGATAGAACAAACATTAAAGCACACTGCCCCATGACAGGCAGATGATCAAAAGCATCTGAGAATTGTGAATCTTGTGACAATTCTGTAACATTCTAGTAACATTCATGAAAATAAGGTAATGTGGTTACTATGGAAACCTAAAATGTATGTAACCTGGAAGCTAAGTTCAGGCTGGGACTCAAAATTTTGGGAGTCTTGGCCAAGGTCAAGGCATTTGTTGGTTGAAAGCTTGTAACAAAGCTTCCTTAATCCTTCATACTGAGTCTCTTTGGTGGTTTATCTTCACGTACTGTCATGCGCTGTTGTAGCAGGCTGAGGAATCTGCCCTGGACCCAGGAAGAAATGGTCAAGGTAAAAAACCAGAACTCCCCCCAAAAGGACAAAAGCCATCCTCAGTGACAGTGAGGTCCCGAGCACCTTCAATGACAATATCCAGGTTCCTATCAGGAAAGCCAGCAAGACAAGCTTCTCCAAGATACTGAGCAGTGCATTGTTTTCCCCTCCCAATTCAGGAAGCGATGCTCAAAGTTAGGGCCCAGATCCCCTAAAGTGAACTGTAGCTGTTCTTAGTGACAAGGTCTGAAGCTCCTTCGACAAAGAGACCAGCCAATTTCATCAGAAAAAAACCGCCATGACTAGCTCCTCCAGAGAACCAACAGCTCCCAACAGCCTCTAACAACTCCCCAACAGCTTCTCTTCTTCAGTCTCTTACTCTGCTGGCAACTGTGCTCAGGTGTACCCCATGATCCCAGAACCCGCGCCCAGGTCAGTTCAGCTGGGTATAACAAGCTGACCACCATTTCTCACTCCACTACACGGGTTCAGGAAGAAATTCTATCTTGGAGCAAGAATACTTTTGCACTGATGCTCTAGATCTTTCTTAACTATTTACTGAAGTGTGCTATGCACACTGTGATAGTGTACACCTGATCCAGTCAGTGTACAGGCTGTAACCACAGCCTCAAAGGGATGAGTCAGGATGCCTGTGAGTTTAAGACCAGCCCACATCACACAGTAAGATGTTGTCTCACTCTCCCCTGAAAAAATGTCCCATAAAAATACAGTCGCAAAGGAGTCATCTCATTTGAATTTTTCCCTTCTTCTAAATATTTGTTTCCCTTCTTAAAGGAATTTACACTTTGTTCTTAAGTTGTTTTATAAATAAAATGTAATTAAAAGGCTCATCAGAGCCCTGAAGTCAGAGCCCCATATCCATGCCCTGCAGTGGGAGTGAGGAGCTGCTGTAATATATGGCCATTACTTCCTGAGCTTTGTCAGAATCCCCTTGAAACCACAAATACTTTGGCTGTTTGACTGATCTCTCTAAGCAGTTTTCAGATGGCTCCCACTCGGGGAAGTTGGACTCTCTTCATCATAGAGTGGGTCACGTGGGTATCAGCAGGCTTGTTAAAGCTCAAAGAGAGGTGACAGCTGCCAGCCTTGCTAAGCAGAGATTTCATTTTCATTACTGGTAGGTGAACTGTTCTCTGGGTCTCTTATTAAGGTCAGTTTGATTCAATAGCCTGTAACCTCTGTGATGGTAGTCTGTTTGCTTTCTTCCTTTTTTTTTTATTGCTATTATCTGTTAACCCGGTAGGTGCCGTAAGCTACATTACTGATTGTAGATATAAGATTTTATTTTTTTCTCTGTATATTTAAAAATAGTTTAAAATTAAAACTGCAGGGCTAATAATCGAATCTGACTTTCCTGAGTATAGATAGTGTGCATCATTATATATTAATGATTTTTAATAATTTGATTATGTTAAATAAACAAGATTGTGAATGTTTTCTGAAACAAATTTATTTCCTTTGATAATGGATTATATGATGTCAAAATAGCAAGAGAAGATTGGAGGTGGTGGCACACATCTGTAATCCCAGCACTTGGGATGCTGAACACTGTGAGTCAGATCTGTGTAATGGTCCCTGTAGACCCTGCAATAAATATATATATTTTTAAAAATAGCAAGATTTCCATAGTCAGATGGTATAGAAGAGAATATCTTCTACTAACACATGTGCTATTTTTTTTTTTTTTTTGAGATTATGGTTCATTAAGAAGGAAGACATAGGAGAACCTGTGCTATAACATCCTATAACTCAGTGGATTCCCGAATTTTCTGTTCAAGGAGATTATGGGGCTACAGAGGAAAGGGATCAGAGATATACAGTGTAACTAAGGAGAGTCGCCTAGAGAGGAAACATTCTCTTGGGCTTTCACAGAGAGCAAATTATTCAAGCAATGGCCGTGACTCGTCCAGATGGCTGACACTGACAACAGTCCTACAAAGCACTATACATAGTTTCAAAGTAAATCCTGAGGGGATTTGACTGACTTTCAGAGATACAAAAGTTACATATTTTGTTATACAGGTCTTGCTTTAACTTGCCCTTAACCACCCAGCAGAAAAGTTTAACTGTGAGGCATAAAACGTAAAGCTAGATTAGTATGCTTAGCTGTAAAAGGCTTAAATCAACAGCTTCCATCATTGTCAGTTTTGCCAATAACTCACTGCAATTATGGAACATTGAATTATATATACGATTACTTTTTTCTTAGTTTAATGAGAAGAAATTTTTGTACCAATAATGATTAGAAAAATTAGCATGTCTATGCCCTGTGCCTTGTATAACTACTAGCAGGACAACAATATGTATTGTATCAAATATTGGAAATGTAGTTCCAACCGGTTCTGAAACTGTCACATCGTTATTTCTTGTTAGATGCAATAAAAAAAAAGAAGGGAGGGAAAGCTCAGGGTCATGCAAATCATGACCTGAAGAGCTGAAATAGGGAAAACATGGAACGTTTAGGACAATGCTTAATGCAGATGGTCCGTTATGGTAATTCTCACTATGTAAAAATGCCATTCAATTTCTTTCTGGCTTTTATCAGTAGAGATTCAGCTCTCCAATGAGTGCAAAGATTTTCATTCAGAAAAAGAGGAATTCCCTGAAAAGATAAAAAGAATCAATAACAATGTATGTTATTTACTTTGTCATATAAATCAAGGCACTCCCTAATTTTGTGATATTTTTAATAATCTGCAGAAACCGAATTATGCATTCTTCCTTCCAATCAGCCATAATTACACTGAATTTAAAAAAAAAAACATTAAATCTATACTGCATGTTCACAACTTTCACATTATCAGGAATCTGAATTTAAACTTGTTCTGAATTATAG
>PVKN010036458.1:0-11434 GCA_004027915.1 Capromys pilorides | reverse complement strand
TCTCTCTCTCTCTCTCTCTCTCTCTCTCTCTGCCTGTGTGTACAAACATGCATGTGTGCATATGTGCCTGCACTAGGGCAGGGTAGTTGGATAGAGAAATGCCCAGAGAAAGTTGGTAATGTTCTTTTCCTCTCAATAGCTTGTCAAGTTAGATACCAAACTTCATGTGTAAAAAAAATTTAGCTTGCGCCCAGAAAGTAGAAAGCATAATTCCAGTAAATTTACAATATTAATTTTGAGCTAAAGGAGCCCACCCCAAATTAAAACAACATTCAGAAGTTATGATCTCAATTTTTCTATGGTTTCTATTGATAAAGCTTGTTATAGATTAACTAGAGGTAGAATGTAATAGGGGAAAAGTAAGAAAAAATAGAATTCACTGGAATACTTAAATGCAGAGAACAAAGTTTCCTATGTTTGCACTTGCTGTTAATAATTGAAACCAAAGTGTTCGAGTACAGGAAGGAGTAGCCCAGGGTGAGTGTGAGGGCTTTGCCCGGGGGATTTCCAAAGGATTTGGAAATATTTGGCTAGAACAAGTGCCTAGATTTTTGGGCCTGAACATGGGAAACTAGATAAGCAAAGCTGTGGTTATGGAGTGAAGTGGATGGACAATTATTTTGAAAGTCAACTTGTAAGAGAATTTTTAGGTCCAGGGAGATAGCTCAGTGGAATAAGTGCTTGCCTGGTAAGCACATGGTCCTGAGTTCAATCCCTGGTACCACAAAAAAAAAAAAAAAAAAAAAAAATTTATGTTGCCTATCAACCATGTGCTCAGTAGATTAACATGTTTAGGGGAATATGGTGATATGTAAAGGAGAACACCAGCCATTCGGTTTAGGGGGAAGTAGGTGGCCAGCCTAGGTGAAGATGGAAGAGAAAGATGGAAGGAAGGCTGTGTAACCAGAGGGTTAAGAAATCTTTGCAACTTTTTTTTTTTTTGCGGTACTGAAGATTGAACTAAAGACCCTGCATTTGCTTATTCTACTGAGCTGTCTCCCTGGCCCCGAGGCTTAAGAAATCTTAAATGGCATAACATTTGAGTTTTTAAAAAGAAGTGCTCATATGCACCAATAAAAATTTTAAAACCCATTCTTCTCTAAATTTTGGGCTGTGTTGTAAAAGGGAATGGAAGTAGAATCTACAGCTACAAAGAGGAGGAGTCTTGACAAAAGTAAATACAAATAATGAATGAAGTGTCAGGTGATTAAAAATTTGGCTTAGGCTTTGAACATGGTCAAACATGTTTCAAGACCCTCTCTTGCTTCCTGTCCCCAGGTGTATCTGGTGTGAAGGAAAAAACCCCAGGGCATGTGCATCTCAGACATCTGAAATATGTCTCTTTTCACTCCCAGAGCTGTAATTACCAAAATAGACAAACTATCACAGTCCCAGCCTAGGCAGGAATCTCACCAGGGCTCATTTGCTGACTTTCATGAGCTCCAGAATTTGCGATCTTATGATGAGCTCGGGTTTATCACTGACAAAAGTCTGTACGTCTGATGTGGGAGGTCAGCGTAGCAGAACAGAGCCAGTGAGGCACTGATATGAAAATGAATTCAAATGACTTTGGGCATTGTAGGGCTTTACAGTTCCTTAATATCCTGAAGCCTCAAAATGTTTCGTGTTGGTTGTCTCGATGAGCTGACCCATGTACAGTACCTGTCTTGCGGACTGCTCTCGAGTATCCTTTTGTTCTATCTTCACATTTCATAGCTTCCTCTACTCTGCCTAAAAAGGAAAACTCCCATCTTCAAGCTGTTACAATGAAACTATTAGCACTCTGTAAAGTGAGAACAGAGGCTTGCCTTAATTTATTGCACGCACAGATTTATTACACATCCGGGCAATATCACTGGGCTTTGCCACTTGACAATCTCCGCTTTGCTTCAGTAGATGTGTGTTGAAGAGCGCTTGGAGTGCCCTGAAGGTTTGCTGCCTGGTGCCAAGTGCTGCTAGGCACACTCTTGGCTCAATGCCACAAGATGATGCCGCACTTGGACCTCATGATGCCAAGATGTGGTGCAGAGCAGGTGAGATGTAGTATTTTGACAGAAAATACTGGAAGCCGCTTGGCAGGTCTGCAAGAAGAGTGTTTCCACAGTGGTTCATTGCCAGAGGAATGAGCCTTCCCTGGTTACCTTCTTACAAAGGTTGCTCAACTTGAAATATGACGAGAACCAGTTTTAGAGCCATAGAGGTGAGTGCTTCCTCTTACCTGTCTTTAGACAGCACTGTGCCTTACAAAAAATAAGTTAAATCTATTCTGAGAGCAATTCTGAGGAGCAGTTAACAAAACTCAGGGTTAAAACCATCACCCTTGTAGGAGGCCAGGGAGATGATTCAGCAGTCTAAAGCACCTGCTTAGGCAGGCTTAGGCAACTGCAGGGACCGCTGTTCAATCCCTGGCACCATATGCTGCACCAGCCCCACTCCTAGGGCAGGCTGAGTTGGCCGTAAGAGAAAAAAAAAAAAAAAAAAAAAAGCAAAAACAAAACAAAACATCACCCTGTAGCCAAGACTCTGTCAATGCCTTCTCGCGCATCTAGGCAGCTCTGCTATCTCTTCACCTTGGCTTCCGAGCCCGGGTGTCTGATCAATCTTGCCAGCATTGCTCTGAGGTGGTCCAGCAGTGAGGCTGCCCACAGTGACAGCAGTGACATCTTACCAAGGGCAGCATCCATCAGAGGTGCCCTCCTGCTGCTCAGCTAGTGCTGGAAGCCTCTCATTAGAGTTTCTAATTTTTAGGATAATGAGAACTTAATGGGGGTTATTTTGATCTTCTCTTACCAGCCAACACTTGCTTATCTGAAGCCCTGGTGCCCAGCTGCACTGCCTGCAAGCAGAAGCTGGGGCCCAAGAGACTTGATCTCAGAAGGCATCGTCCAATCTTGTTGCCCAGTTTTCTTTTCTCTGAAGCCAAGACTTTGGCCTAAATTGTGTTTGGACATCTGGCCATTTTAGTGAGCACTTTGGACCCTTCTTTCTTTACCTACCAGTTTTTATAGAGAGAAACATTTTTAACCAATCAAGTGAACTCAGCCATGAATTCTAAACATTTCAAGTGTTTGGAAGCTCAGGCTGCAGCTGTTCCTTTTCATCTCACACTTCATAAAGATGAAGAATTCTGCACGTAAGTCTCCTGCCAAGCATGGTGGCACAGGCCTATAATCCCAGCAATTGGGAGGCTGAGGCAAGAGGATTTCTGGATGTTAGGCTGCATGGTGGGTTCAAGCTTAGACTAAACTACATAGTGAAACCCTGTCTCAAAAAACTAAAAACAACAAAACAGACAGAGATTTACTCTGTAAACTCAATATCAAGACAAAAATTATTAGAATATTACATATGATTAATGCCTCAGGGGAATCAAAGAAGCTCAATAGATAGTTTCTGAGACCATTGAGCCCTGGGGATCCTGAGTTTTGTTAAATTTCCATTGTCCTTGTCTTCCACAAAAGTTTTGACTTACTTCTCAATATGTTTGCTTTGCTGCTGGGGGATTTTTAATCTCCAAAATGATTGGCAAAACACAAAACTGTGAAAAATCACCATTCTTGGTAGACCAACCACACTTGACATCTAACAGATAGATTGGGTTGGGTCACCTCTCTTCTTCTGTTGGTTGTTAACTGTTAAGAACACTCAGGAAAACACTGAATCTTGGAAACAACTTCAGTCTTGTGCTCACTAAATGCTACCTGGCAAGGTACCATGCCAGTCTTCTGAGTTCAGAAGGAATTGTCACTGTCCACCTGAGCTCCAGCAGTCGGTGTTCATCTCAAAACTGATCATGCAGCAACCAAGCAGTAGGAGAGTTAGATTGGTGGCCAAGTTACAGAAATGGAGATAAACACAGTCCCAGTTATCTTCAGAAAGTCAACAGGTCTGGATACATTGTCCATCATTTTATTTTCCTGTCCAATCTTTTTTTTAAATTAAATTTAATTTTATTATTTTGTTTTGAAGAGTAAAAGACAAAAGCAAGAACAAAAATCAAGCGGCAGCCAGGGAGATATAGCTCAGTGGGATAAGTGCTTGCCTGGCAGGTGCAAGGTCCTGAGTTTGATCCCTGGTACCACCAAAAATAAATAAATAAATAAATAAATAAATAGAAACAATGACAGAAAGAGGGTAATATACACTAATACATACATTACAGATTTTCAGAACAAGAATAGCTGATTAACAATGGCTGATATATTATCTATTTTTATCATCAAATCTGTTGCTCAGATAAACAGATATAGTTATGTAAGATTGGACATATGATCGCATATTACTTGTCCATCATTTTAGATGGCGGGCCTAAGAACATTTTAATTAAGTCATTGGTTTGAGAATAAATTCTTAAGAGAGTTTGTCTTTCATTTATTTGGCGGTTTTCAGTAGGTTGATGCAAAAGGAAAAAAGGAAGTGAAAATAAGAGGTGGGAAGTGGGTAGAAACTGTGTAGCACTGTCAAGAAATCCAAACCAAAATTGTCAGGGTTGGGAACTCTGTTTTTAAAACTATTTTGATGATGATAATGACTTTGTTTTATGGATAAAAGCCGCACCATGGCCATGATACTATTAGGAATTAGTTTCCAGGACCAGACCTGTGCAATAGCATGGCTTTCAGGAGGAGCACCGAGAAATGACGTGGGGGTGAGGCCGAGCTTTGGTCTTACTACAAACAGCATCTGGGCTTCAAAGCATGTTGTGTGACTGACAGCGTGGAGGAGTGTTCAGAGAGCAGGAGTGTGACTTCTCAGTGCCTCTGTTGGCGGCAGGTGGGACAGCTCTGAGTGGCCCCTTACCCCAGGGCTCCATTGGTCTGCAGGTGCCGACTGAGTCACTGAATCCTCAGTTCTCAGCCCCTCCTTGGTACCCACTTCCTCCTGTTCACCCCGTTTCTCACCAGAGCAGCAGAGAAGGTCTATTCCAGCCCCTTGGTGTCTCTTACAACAGAGATCTAGAACGGTAGATTTCAGGTGATTCTTGCAAACTTTTCCATTTTTGCTCTCAAAGTTTGGGTAGAGAGCAAACAATAAGTGGCCCAAGAACAAATGGATATCGGCAGCTCCAGAGTGAGTCTGAAAGCAAGCTCTCTTGAAAATGGAACTAGAAACAAACACAACTTTCAAGATTCAAGTTGAGCGGCATCACAGAATTGCAATCTTGCAAATTGTACCTGTTGTGTTAAAAGGAGGAAGAGGAGGTAGAAATAAAACAAAACTTGCATAGTAGTCCCCTTAGTCAGTACAGATACAATGAAGAATCTAAAAGATATTCATTATTTTAAAAATGATAATTCTGGGCATTTCAACAGGGAGAAGTTGAGCATAGCTGTTTATACTATGGACTGGGAAGGGGCCATGAGAAAATATTTTGTGAAGGAAGAAGTAAAATAATTGGTACCCAACGTTTTCTACCTGAACAAAATAAAACTTCAGCCTATAAGCTAAAGAATGCTTTAGCACTCCTTACTGATTGCTTCCACTCTACATAGCTCAGGCACCTTTCATCTCAGAGGATGTACACAGTAAATATTAATTAACTCTCCTAGCATTCTGAGGCTGGTCGTCATTCACACTTACAAGGATGGCAGGCTGGGCAGTTGGTAGCAATTTCCCTTTGTTGTCACTACCCTCCTACATGCTAGGAAACTAAGGCATGAAAGGACAGAGGCAAGATGTTGGCGTCCGTGTTCTGGGCCAAATCAGCAGTGTGCCAGGAAGCAAACAGGCAGCTCTGCTGTCATCTCTGAGAAGTGGCTTTTTGATTCAGCAGCGGTACTTTCCACTGTCAGCACTTGCGTGTGTCAGCAGCTAAGACTCCCACATCCTCAGCCTCTGCTTCATCTCAAGAAAGCTCTCTGGTGGTTGAAGAATAGGGGAAGTAGGGCAAGGCCTCAGTTAGCTGGAAGTTCTGGCACTTGAGTGGAATTCTAAGCTGAGACAGAAAAGGGCTCCGTGATTGTGAGCTTGTGTGATGCACAGACGGAAACTCAGCTTTGTCTTTATGACTCTGATGGGGACCTGGAAGGATTTATATCGTCTGCCTTGATCAAGAAGAAACACAGAGTTGGGGCCAGGCCTCACCCTACCTCTTGTGTATGCACCTTTTGGGGGTAGGTTTTCTTACAGCCTTGTTCGCATCCTCAACAGATAAACAGAACACCCACTCCTAAGTTGATGAGGTAGATAAGTAATTCAGAGCCAGCTGGGCTTTGATCATTCTTGTAAGTCCAGGAAGGATGGACAGTGTTCCCTAGGGAGAGAAGAGTAGACCAGTAGGTTGTTTGTTTCCTCCCATGATCTCTTGCTTCAGACAAGTAGGAAAAAATAAGCCACCATGCCTTTTGGGGGACATCCCGTCCCTGCCCCTCTAGTCTAGTTGAACTCTGTGTTTCAGGAAGAAAGAGGGGAAGAGGAAAAGGGAACTGACATTTACTATACGTAACTCACTTTATTAAATAATAGCACTTCATATAAATAGTTGTATTTGATCCTCAAAAATAATACTACTACATAGATATTATGACTGTCATGTGGTTTGTTGTCATTATTGTTTGTTTTTGCAGTACTAGGAATTGGATCTTGGGCCTCACATATTCCAGTCAAGAGCTTTGCTGGTGTGCTACATCCTCAGTCATAGTTTATTTTTTCTGTATCTTTTATGTTGAGATAAATTGCCCAGGCTGGCCTTGAATTTGTGACCCTCCTGCCTTAGCCTACCTACTAGCTGCAATTACAAGCATGCACTACCACACTTCTCATTAGCTCCACCTCACTCCATCCTCTTTTCTTAAAACATTTTTTTTTTAAAAGAATCTTAAGGGTTCGAAACTGGATTCAAACTCATGATCTTGGGGCTGGCCAGGTAACTCAGTGGATTAAATCACCTGTTTAGGCAGATACCCTGCGTGCCGTGCCCATCCCACCACTGGGATGCGCTAAGATGGTGATATAGACTGGGCATGGTGGTGCACACCTATCATCTCAGCACTTGGGAGGCTGAAAACAAGAGGATCACTATGGGTCTGATCTGTATAGTGAGACCCTGTAGACCCTGAACTAAATACATTTAAACAAAACAAAACAAAACATGATCCTCAACCTCAGCCTCCCAGGGGCTGGGATCATAAGTATGTGTCACCATGTCCGGCGGAATTGTGTCTAAGCTTGGAAAAGATTCCATTTTCCATTTCTATAGAAATAAAGGCCTTTTGCAACACTGAATGCTAAATCCCCTCTTCAATTATGTGGTAATCGCCTAGGTGAATCTATTGACTCCTTAGCCCTTAGCTGCAGCTTTGTTCCTTCTCTGCTGGCCATCAGCATCTTCCTCTCATGTTGGGAGTGAGGGGTGACTGAAGAGAACAGTACATTACCGCTCTCTGGTTTGGCCACTGTCTGGGACACCTAGAGGCACTGGAGAGTGGCTGCAGTTCCACTCCTTGAACAAAAGTTTACATGGTCACCATAAGCCTAGAGAGAGGCAGGTGTTCACCCACACAGAACATTGTGGTTGAAGGTGTTGGACATGTTTTTATACTGTCTAAAAATAAGCATGTAGGACCTCAATGGGGAAAGACCAGGCCCTCAGACAGGTCTTGGGGCTCCCGCTGACTGCTGTTGTGGAGCGGGAGGAAGCAAGTTCATGGCAGCCTTGCAGTTTCATTTTTACTGCTGAAACTCACATCTGCCTAGCCTTTGTGTGTGCCTCACAGTTGCAAAATTACTCATCCCACTCAGATATAGAAAGAAAACATAGATTCTTTTTTTCTGAATCACTCCGATGTCTCTTGTGAACATTACCAAGAGGTAGAAGACTAATTTTAGCTCCATTGGTCATTTGCTCCCTTGTAGTCTGACTCAACTATTGAAATGAACAGATCTGTGTCTTTAGGATAAGAGGAAGTCTTTCAGATTCCCTGACTCCTGTGCTTGTGTCTCCCTAAATGGTGCCCACCGATCTGAGACCACCTCCCCTGGTTACACGATGATGTGGGGCCACCAACACAGTGGTCTCCAGAAAGCAGCAAGAGCTCAGCGGGCCTCAGTGATCATGACTTTATGTTATTCTGTGGGAAAATACTGTGATAAGGAGGCCAGGAGAGGACAAAGGGCCTCCAGCTTGGCATGTGGCTATCCCCTACTGTTATGGTTTGTATGTAGTTGTCCCCCTAAAGCCTCATGTAAATCATGGGGCTGCCAAGCCAGCGACTCGAGGGGCGGGGCCAAAGGACCAAGACGGGGCTTGAAGGGCGTGGCCAAGAAAAGTACCAACTGTTAAACTGACAGCGTGGGCTGTCAGAGGTTCGTCCCCGCCCTCCCCGAGGCGGTGGTCTTGCGGAGGTATGGAGCGGATCATCCTGGACATGGCAGCACCTCATCCTCTCCTCCAGACCCTATAAAGCAGGGGCAGGGGCGTGAAACCTCCAGTAACTGTTAGCTAAATAAACCTTTCCTTCCCCAAGCTTGTGTGTCCGTTATTTGTCTCAGCAACGAGAAAACAGTAACTAAGACATCTACCAACTGGAAGAGTTGTCCTTCTGGCCTCTATCTCAGCCAGAGAAATATTCTCTTGACACTAGGGGAAAAATCTAAAAAGCCAGAAGTTTCATTCTGGAACTTGAAAAAAAGTACAGAATGTTCAGTTTGTTTTCAGAAACAGTCCTAATCTACGGAGGTGTGATGGTTCCAGGTATAGCTTCTGGGATGTGAGCTGGAAGAAGCGCCTGGGAAGTGAGATGCTGTACCCCCATCATACCAGCGTAGGCTTAGACGGTTGACGGAGGTGTATGGAATAGAATGTGCTTCGAAGTGCACCGCAGAGGCTGGTGTAGTTCTTAAAGACCTGGGCTCCAGATCCAGACTTATCTCTGCTATTTCCTTTTAATTTGGACCAACTGACTTATGTGTAAGCTCAGTTTCTTCATCCTTAAGATGCTAATTCTAATATCTACCTTACAGGCAGTTCCCTTAAATCTGTATGGTTTTTTATTTTTCCCCAGGCACTATGGATTAAAGTCAGGAATTCATGCATGCTAGGCAAATGCTCTAGCCCTAAGGTACATCCCTCAAAGTTTAAACCTATAAACATATATCAAGAACTTAGACTTTTGCCTGTCTTAAAATAAGCACTGCGCCCATGTTAGCTGTACATTCCAAATAGGAATGCCATTGGGTTGCAAGCCTTAGAAACGTCTTATGTAAGATGTAGGAGAAAGAGCATGAAATTTCAAAATAAATTATATAATCTTAAGCAAGTTGCATAGTTACTATGAACATTGGTCTGAAAAAGCAAAGTTAGCATGTAGCAGAAGCAAGTGAGGATCTGAGGACAGATTTCAGTGAACCTCGAAAGGCAGGAGCAAAGCCACCAACTTCTCCATATCGTGTGCAGTTGATCAGCGGATGGTTTCTGCCCATGCACCAACAATTTCATATGTCTAGGTGTATATTTTCTCTTCTTTTTAGTGCAAGTACTCTGTGATCTATTAGAGACATTTATGTCTGCTTTACTCACACGACTCAACCCACACTTGGAGAGCAATGTGTTTGCATAAATACTAGCAGATGAATTTTTTAAATATCACTTTTTCTTTTCTGGCACTCTGTGAGGGAAATGAGCAAATATAAACAGAGGAGTATTGCACTAGAAATATAACAGATGGGCTTTGGCTGGGGATCCGGACTTGCCTGGAGTTTAGGCAGTTGGGAGATGGAGGATTATGACAAAATCCTCTTGTAATGTTCTTACTTTTTATGTCTCAAAAAGAATATTAATTGCTTAAAGACTGGGCTTAATGCACACTTTCAGCCCCAATTTTCCCTATGGGAAACAAGCAAGATGCTGTAAACATTCTCTCTAGGAGGGATTGGCTGGCTAAACCCAGTGTATATCCAGTTTTATGGAGCAATCAAGAAGAGAGAAAGAAAAAAATTACCTTCACTTCATGCTGGAAAGAACTCCCTTCACCTCACATTTCAGAAAGCTTCATGGATACAACCAACAGCTTACTGAGGGTATTTTAAGTAAGAAAATTGATTACATATATTCCCTGGCTTATCTGGACTTGAGCCAATTCAATCCAGATTATATATCTTGAGAAATGTATCGATATGTGGGAAAAGGATCATAAGCCATCCCTAACGCTAGCCCACATATTTGGCCCTGATATTTCTTTAATTCATTCATTCATTCATTCACTCACTCATTCATTCATTCATGAAATCTTACTGAACATCTATACTATGGACAAACTGTCTACACCCACCCCTACCATTCATATGTTGAAGTCTAATCCCCAATATGATGGTGTTTGTGGTCAGGGTCGATGAAAATGACTAGGTCATAAGGGTGAGTCTTAATGCTCTTAGAGAGACCCAAAGAGCTCCCTTTTCCTTTTTATCATGAGAACAATTAGAACATTGCCTTCTCCAAACCAGAATGTGGATGTTGGAATGAGATACTAATTCTTCTGGCACCTTAATCTTAGGCTTTACAGATCTATGAGAAATAAATTGTTTATAAGCCACCCAGCTTATGGTGCTTTGTTATAGCAGCCCATGTAGCCTAAAACAATAGACTACAGGAATGAGAATATAACAGTGAAGGAGAAAAACATGGTCCCTGACATTACAAAACTCAAATCCAGAGGGAAGAGACATTTACATTATGACATATTTATTCATTAGAAAATAAAGCAGAAGTAATTATTTCCATTTCCATCAACCATAATATGCTCCCAACAATTGGCTTTGGAGAAAAATGGCAGGTAGAAGATGTCTTGTGACTTTTTTCTTCAGTGTTGATAATCGAAGTCAGGGCCACATACGTGCCAGGCCAGGGCTCCAATACTGCCCACTGCCCCCACCCCGGGCTTTAGCCTGGGACATCTTTATTGCCAGAGCTTCTGCAGTGACTTCTGGATCTGAGCAAAAGCCCCACCTTTGATCAATATTATTAACTCATTTTACTGTAAGGATGTTTATCTATTAAGCTTAATGAGGGAGGAAGCACAATGTAGGGTAAAGACCACAAACTTTGAAGTCTGCCCTGAAGAGTAATCTTGGCTCCAATGTTCATTGGCTGTGTCCTTATGGGTGAGTTATTTTACCTTGTCTCATACGTGAAATGGTGAAAAAGGCATGTAAGTCAGGAGCGCAGAGATTTTTACATGAAAAAAGCACTAAGAAATGTTTAATATGGAGTACATTCTCCTCTGTCAGACTCAGGACTCTATTCTGTATGACTCAGGACTTTGAGAGAAAAGATTTGCTCAAAATCCTTAATGACACCTATATAACTCTGAAGTTATTTGGCAAATCAAGACATAGCTCTGCGACTGAGTCTGCTTACTGACTGGTGCCGGCTGCGTCTGCTGCTGGGTCCTCACTGCAGCTTGAAAGGTGCTTCTTCAGCACTGTCCAACCTGGGAGC
>PVKN010036457.1:0-11436 GCA_004027915.1 Capromys pilorides | reverse complement strand
TGCCCTCAGGCCATCCTTTTGATTCTCTGCTTCCTTCCCAGCAATGCAGATCCTTTTAGCTCCATCTTTGCAAGCCAAAGCTTTCCTGGTGCTTCCTTTTCGGCCAAACTCACATTTTAAATCATCCTGCTTGACTCTTTGCTCTTGACTCTCGACATAAATCTGGCTAAAAGCCACCAATAATAACCATGCCACTGCCACAATAGTTTGCTGCTTTGAAATATCTCTTGAAAGATTAATCAGTCCGCCATGCTTAATCTCAGTCTTAGGCAAAGTCTCTGGGCACGAGCAAAATTTCGACAGACTTTCAGCCAATCCATAGCACAAATCATCTGGAGTCCAACAACCAATGCTGTCCTTCTCACCAGAAACCTCCTCAACCTGGTCTTTACAGGCAGGCCTTCTGTCAGTCTTCTGGTCTGAGTTCTGACCAGAATCTTCTCTACAGAGCAACTGAAGCTTTTCCAGCTCTTCACAAGCAGAGAACCTCTCTAAATTTTTTCCAGTCTCTGCTCTTAAGCCATTCTTCATACCCAGGCTTCAAGCCAATCTTCTGGTCTGAGCTCTGACCACAATCTCCCTTACCATACAGCTGAAGTCTTTTCTTATCTCTTTCCATAAGCCATCTCCAAAAACTCACGATCCACGTGGTCAGGTTAGTCACAGCAACGACCCCACTTCTCGGTACCAAATTCTGTCTTAGTTACTCTCTGCTCCGGTGAGTTGGTTGTTATGCCGCCATGAACTGGATGCCCTCTGCCCTGTTCCACTCAGCCTTGGGCCAGCCGAATATGGACTGAAACCTCCAGCAACTGTGAGCTAAATAAACCTTTCCTTCCTTCATTTTGAGTGTTGGGTATTTGTTCTAGCAACAAGTAAAAAGTAACTATATTTTTTGAGACAGGATCTCACTATCCAGTTCACTCTGGACTTGAACTCACTGTGTAGCCCAGGCTGCCCTTGAACTTGTGGTGATCCTCCAACCTCAGCCTCCTGAGTTCTGAGATTAAAAGCATGCACTGCCACATCTGGCTGCTATACACTTAAATTGTGTAAGGGACTAGGGAGATAGCTCAATGGCTTAAGCACCTGCCTGGTAAGTGCAAGGTCCTCAGTTTGATCCCTGGCACCAAAAAACAACCAAAATAAAATAAATTGTGTAAGTAGAACACGTTGGAGTACAGCTGCAGTTGACAGATGATGAGCACCTACTCTGGTCATTACAGTGATGCTCCTGGACCACACAGTGTTCTGCACATCTAACTAGCCTAATGCAATTGCAAAACAGCCACACAATCATAAGTCCACAAATGTCTACCAAACAGTTTTGTCTGAGGACACTGGTATGGTAAAGTGCTCTAGTTTTCCATTTTAGAAGGCTTGTACGCATAGTGAAATGAATGTATTTCATATACAAGAAGTTAGGAATAATTGGCATCATAGCTATCTAGGAAGCACATACAAATGATGGCACTAGTATAAGTTGAAGGATACCTTTAGACCTCTGAGAAGTTTAGGAACATTGCTAGTGACCACAAGTAGCCAGTATATATGTGCATCTCCTTTATACAATAACAAAGTGCTTAATCAGCCAAAGCTTGCAGGTGTAGATCAAGCTTTAAATGATAGAATTAAATTGTACCAAATACAAAGGCCAGAGATGCCAGAAATTTTGATAATTTTATGTTTAAGTTCCAAGTGAAATACATATTATATAAAAGAGAACAATTCTTGGTTATCTTGCATGTATTAAACTTTTAATTTGTATGTAATTTTAATTCTAAAACAATGTTAGAAGAAACTCATGCTTGCAGAATATTCCATCCTCAGATATATACATTTCTTGTCTCATATATACCTGTGTCTACATTGACATCTACCTATAGCTGTTATAAAAGAGTTCTCCATTTAACCAGCTATATGCTGATTATTGAAAACATTTTATAGCAAGCCAACTGCTGGGTTCAGCACAGCAAACCTCATTAAAGAGACAAATGAAGACTCTAGAGACAGAAAATGTCACCGTTGGCCACCAGGGCTCTGTGCTGCAATGGAAGGAAGCCCTGAACTAATTCAGACCCCCAGATTTATTGTGGAACAACAAAGGCAATAGAGGTCTGCTGAATGCAGGTGTTTGTTTTAGGTAGCAGGCAGTCAAGCCAAACATGGTGATTGATCAATCGGATGACACTTTTATCTGATTGGCCCCATGGGAATTTCTTTGACCATGTCCCCCAAGTCCATCTCTGCTTGAAATGGTGAGACACCCATCTTCAAAACATTTGGCTCCAAGCCAGGCATGGTGGTGCATGCCTGTAATCCCAGCACTTGGGAGGCTGAGTCAGGAGGATCACTGTGAGTCCGAGACCAGCCTGGGCTATAAAAATGAGCTCAGGGGCCAGGGAGATAGCTTGGGGGCACAAGTGCCTGCCTGCCAAGTGCAAGGTCTTGAGTTTGGTCCACAGTTCCTCAAAAAGAAAGGAAAACAAAACAAAACAGAGCTCAAGGCCAGCCTGAACTGCATATAGTGAGACCCTGTCTCAAAAAGACAAAAAATTTGGCTTCTTGGGTTCAGCAGTCTTGACTTCCCCAGTCAACTTGAGCAGCCTTCAACTCGTTGGGTATCACAATGAACCCCACACCAACATTCAAGTAAACCTTAACCCTTAATCTCTATCTATCTATCTATCTATCTATCTATCTATCTATCTATCTATATTTATATCTCTATCTCTATCTATCTATCTATCTACCTATCTATCTATCTATCTATCTAAAATGGCCAGCTCAGCCTGCCCTGGGGATGGGGCTGGTGCAGCACGTGGTGCCGGGGATCGCACTGTGGTCTCTGCAGTTGCCTATGCTTGCCTAAGGCAGGCTTTTTAGACCACTGAGCCATCTCACTGGCCCATTAACCCTTAATATCTCTCTCTCTCTCTCTCTCTCTCTCTCTCTCTCTCTCTCTCTCTCTCTCTCTCTCTCTCTCTCTTAGGAAGGACCTTCCTAGCTATCCTCAAACTTGAAGTGATCCTCCTTCTGCCTATAGAAAGCTAGAATTACACCTTGATGCCTGGAAAAATTCAGTCTCTTAATGAATTGAAATTGTAACAATGGAAAACACAAGAAGTTATCTTGGGCTGGCTAAATAGCTCAGCAGATTAAAGCACCTGCAAGCAGGCTCAGGGACTGGGGACAGCAATTGAAACTGGGCGTGGTGGCTCACACCTGTAATCCCAACTCTTGAGAGGCTGTAAACAGGCGGATCCTGAACACCCTGTAGACACTTCCCTGAAAAAAAAAAAGTTATCTTGATAAAATATAAAACCTTGTCTCTTAATCTAGTTTTTATGTTTTAAGAACTTTTTTTTTTTTGCATGACTGGGATTCGAACTCACGACCTTGCACTTGTCAGGCAGGAACTTGTGGCATGGAACTATCTCCCCAGTTCCAAATAAGAACAGTTTTGTGTGTGGTATTAGGAATCGAACCCAGGGCCTTGTATGTGCAAGGCAGGAGCTCTACCCCTGAGCCATATCCCTAGCCTGAGAGCATTTTAATATCCTAAGAAAACTTTATTGCTGCAGGCATAGAAAACTTTATCTTTTAATTAGAGCCAACTTAATTATATATAATAATAATTTTTAGAAACATTCGTTGGAGAGAGGCACAATAAGACCATGGGGGAAACTTGAGAAACCTCCCATCTTCAGAGGAAACTGAAGCAGGCAGCTGCTACGTGAGCCACTGTGGGGAGTTTTGTCCACAGCTCCTCATGCCCAGTGGCCCCTCACTTAAGGGAAATTTTAAAATTTTTTGTAATCTTCTATCTATCTATCTATCTATCTATCTATCTATCTATCTATCTATCTATCTATCTATCTACCTACCTACCTACCTACCTACCTACCTACCTACCTATTTATTTGGTACAAGATCTCACTACACAGCTCAGATCCTCCTGTCTCAGCCTCCCCAGCACTGGGATTACAAGAGTGCACTACCACACCCAGTTTCAGTGGCTGGAGCTGGTTAGACTGCTGAGCTATCTTCCCAGAACTAGGAAATTTTAATGTTGTTTAAATGTAGAATTATACATTAGACTTTTAACTTTAACTTTAGCTTGTCTTAGTAAATGTAAGAAAACCTTTATATATATTGATAATGTATGAAAACACATTTAACAACCCAAATACATTACCTTTTAAGACAAGAATATTGGAATTTAACAAACAATGACTCAGATGTTTTGATACTTATAACCCCATTAACCACATTTATATTTATTTACTTACTCATTTTAACAGCTACTTCAGATTACTCATAAAAACCAACACAGCATAGCTAAGCTATGTGTATTATATTCTTTTTGACCAAGAAAAAACTCACTGTATACAGAAAACAATGGGCATTGCATTTATAAGCCTAATTATGCTAAGCAAAAGTGTTATTTGGTTGGCTAACAACCTGGGTAAAACAGGTTATCTTAGTTACTTTTTACTCACTGCTGGGACAAATACTCAACACTCAAAATGAAGGAAGGAAAGGTTTATTTAGCTCACAGTTGCTGGAGGTTTCAGTCCATATTCGGTGGGCCCAAGGCTGAGTGGAACAGGGCAGAGAGCATCCAGTTCACGGCGGCAGAACAGCAACAATCGCAACAGAGGCAACAGACCAACCAGGGCGCAGAGAGCAACAGCCAATGTCTGTCTCTCTGTCTCTCTTTATATTGCATTCAGGCTCTCTGCCTCAGCCTATCCACCTTAGGTCACACCCATAATCCCAGAAGTACTCAGACCCATAATCCCATCAGTACTAAAACACATAATCCCAGAATCATGACTCAAATCTAAAACTCTAGAAGTCCCCACCTCATGATTGCATGAGGCTTGGGGGGAGGGGGAGGCAACTAGACATAAACCATAACATTCCACCCCTGGACCCCCAAAGTCTCATGCACATCCCTTTGTGCAAAAGACATTTTAGTCCATCACTAAGAGTTGCCAAAGTCCCAACAGTTTCAGCATTGCTGAAAAGTCCAAGTTCCAAGTCTCCTCCAAGATCCAAGGCAAACTCTCAACTGTGAGTCCCTGTATAAAAGAAAAGTTAAACATATCCAACATCCAAAGGTACAAGATAAACATTACCAATCCAAAAGTTGCAAACAACAGGGTAATACAAAACACTGGGACCAACACATGTCCAAACTCCAGCAGGGTAAACATTAAATCCCATAGTTCCAACTGGAACATCTGAAGCAGTCTGCACTGAGTTGTGAGCTCCAAAAGCCTTACATGAGTCCATCACTATAGCACTATTGGTGGTAGTTTCCATGGCTTTTCTTTTAGGCCAGATTTGCTTCCTCTTTGCAGTTTCCCTTAGATGATCCATGTTTCTGGCTTTTCCAAACTTTTGGGGTTTCCATTGAATTGGCTTCTCACTCTCTGCTTCACACACTGCCCTCTCAGGGGCACACTGCCTGGCCTCCAAGACTTTCTTCTGATATCGAGGTGGAAGCCTTCTTAACCTCAGACCTCCTATGTTCTGAATGTGCCTCAAACGAATGCCACAGGGTTGCTGCCAGCTGGAGCAGTAGCCAGGCTTCCTTCTCTCTTGGTTGTAGGGGTCGAGGGCCTAGATCGCTGGGCACTCTGATCCTGACTCTGGGAAACAAATTCTCCATGCCGTCACCCTTTTGGAACCTGATTTGGCCGCTGTCACCATTCTGGTACTTGGGTCTCTGTGGCTTTCTTCTCAAGGCAAAGCTTCTCTCCTTTGCAATTCTGGGGCTGCAAAGGGTGGAGAGCTGCCACCTCCTGTGATGTCCTCAGGCCATCTTTCCAATTATCTGGTTCCTTCCCAGCAATGGTGGTCCTTTCAGCTGCATCTTTGCAATCCACAGTTCTCCTAGTGCTTCCTTCCTGGCCAAACTCACAACATTTTAAATCATCCTTCTTGGCTCTTTGCTCTTGATTTTCAACATAACTCTGGCTAAAAGCTTCCAATAACAACCATGCCACTGCCCCAATAGTTTGCTGCTTTGAAATGTCTCTTGAAAGATACATCAGTCCACCATGCTTAATCTCAGTCTTAGGCAAAGTCTCTGGGCATGAGCAAAATTCCAACAGACTTTCAGCCAATCCATAGCACAAATCATCTGAAGTCCAACAACCAATGCTGTCCTTTTTTCCAGAAGAAACCTCCTCAACCTGGTCTTTACAGGCAGGCCTTCTGTCTGTCTTCTGGTCTGAGTTCTAACCAGAATCTCCTCTACAGAACAGCCAAAGCTTTTCCAGCTCTTCGTAAGTAGAGGACCTCTCCAAATATTTGCTATCTCTGCTCATAAGCCATTCTTTATACCCAGGCTTCAAGCCAGTCTTTTGGTCTGAGTTCTGACCAGAATCTCCCAGATGAAGCTTTTCCAGTGCTTCGCTTGTAGGCGACATCTCTGAACCCTTCCTATCTCTTCCCATAATCAATTCCCAAAAGCTCATAATCCGCATTGTCAGGTATAGCCACAGCAATGACCCTACTTCTCTGGTATCAAATTCTGTCTTAATTACTTTTTACTCATTGCTGAGACAAATGCCCAACATTCAAAATGAAGGAAGGAAAGGTTTATTTAGTTCACAGTTGCTGGAGGTTTCAGTCCATATTCGGCTGGCCCAAGGCTGAGTGGAACAGGGCAGAGAGCATCCAGTTCATGGCAGCGGAACAGCAGCGGCTCTCTGCCTTAGCCTATCCACCTTAGGTCACGCCCATAATCCCAGAAGTACTCAGACCCATAGTCTCATCAATACTAAAACATATAATCAAAAAAATAAAAATAAAACACATAATCCCAGTGGGTCATGACTCAAGTCTAAAACGCTAGAAGTCCCCGCCTCATGATTCCGTGAGTCTTTGGGGGGACAACTAGACATAAACCATAACACAGGTTATCATCTTTAAAGACATTGTTAGGTTTTATCAACAGCGGTGGTGGCATAGCAGAGAAGCAGAAATAAAGGTAGCGGGGGGTAGCGGGGGGGGGGAACTTTATTAACTCTAAAGACACAGAGAAGACCCAGGGCAGGGAGATGGGGAGATCCTCTGACTCGACCCAAGACAGGAGAATGAGACTTTATGGACTTCCGCTAGGGGTGGAGCTTGAGGGGCAGGTTCAGTGATACACAAAGAGCTGATTGGAGTCACCCTTGTGTGGGAGGGAAAGGTAAAAGGAAGCTGTATCTGGGGCTGGAATAGGGAAAAAGGAGGAAGTGGTCATTGAGTAGATAAGTTGTTGTTCTGGGGCGAATTTCCCAGTTAGTACTTGGTCCTGAACCTATCAGACATTCTTATTCTTATCTTGGAACTGATTTAAATGAATTCACTGTTAAGCTATCTGGACAGAGGCACGTGGGCTATATAATGAATACCCTCTTACTCTACAACCCATAATGTGAGATATGTGGACTTCAAGCCAACATGCAGAGACATATGTATGATTCCAAACTGTATGATTTTTTATTTTTTGTAAGCACCCATTTTCTAGGGATTTGGGAGCCTCTAACTGCTGAAAAGGGGGAAAAATAAGGCCTCAGAGGGAGAAAGGGAGAGAGGGAAGGAAGGGGGAGAGAGAGAGAGAGAGAGAGAGAGAGAGAGAGAGAGAGAGAGAGATCAGAGGCAAGGGGAAGTGGGAAACAAAATAAGGAAAAGCCTGTGATGAGATTTACCAAGTCCTAGGCCTGGTGGCTCCTCCCCTCTTGCTGCTGGCCACCAAGAGAATCCTGACAGGATTCCTTCACATTCCCAAAGCAAAAAGCAGGGTGCCAATAGCCCACATCCTCCTTGAATAAGCTTGGTGAAAAAATTTTCAGGCCCAGTCAGTAAGAGCCTGAAAGGGATTTATTAGGAAGAATTTCAAAAGTACACACTCAAAGAAGCACAGTGCAGTCCCCAAGAGCGGCAAACTTTCTTCTGAAGCTGAGAACATTTATGTTTCACTTGAGGGGTGGGAACCTTTGGAAAAGACAGCCCATCCCCTTCAGGAGGGTAAGGGGCCATTTGACAATACAGCCCAGAGTGTTTAGATGGATAATTTAAACATTCTTGGAATTCTTTCAACTCCTCTCTTTATCTTAAGATCAGGTTTGTGCTGTTTGCTTCATGGTCTAAGCTAATTTATGGATTTACAGAACCCTAGAGGAATCTGGGGACTGGGGGTGGGGAGGACAAATGTTGAAGGAGAGAAGCAGTGTAACCCAGAGAATGCTGATGCCTAGCACCTAGGGGAACTTCAGCATGCCCCAAAAGTGGCAGTCTTCTGAAAAGTATAGTTGTTGTTCTTTTTTTAAAAAAAAAAATCATGATTTTCCGTGCCTTCTTTCTACCTGTCTTTACTTCCTCTCTCCTATCTTGGAGCAACAAGGGCTGCAGACTCTGCAACATGAAATGCTTTTGGGCAGCCCCTGAGATCCCTCTGGATGTGGCTTTAACCATGGGAAAACCACTACAGGTGAGCAGCTGGAGGAGCTCAGCCTCAGGATCCCAGAGAGGTGGATCACAGCGGAGGAACTGAGCACTATCAGCATATCCGTGCGCCTGTCTCGGAGTAGAAGGCAGCCCCCGTAGAAACAGTCCCTAATTAGATAGCCCCCATAGTAGCAATTCCCTATTACTGCTGCCTCCTGTGGACTGATGTGACATGTGGTTTGTCTCAGGACCCCAGCTGAACAAAGTGAGGCTGGTATAGAGTGGAAGCAGCTTGCTATGCAAATGGCAGTCAGAATTCAAATCAAGTCCCTTCACTCTGGGCCCCTGTTTGTGCTAGTGCCTCAGCGCTGATTTAAAGGTGGAGACTCCCCTTCTGCCACAATAACTGGGATGCATCCAGGACCTTGCTTGTGCTGAGCACATTCTGCTATAGGTGGCTGAGTTAGAGAACAGATATTATAGGCAATCAGACACGGATAGCCCTCATGGAACCAGTATGGAAGACAAGATCCTTTAAGAGACACTCTGCAGTGGGCCAGGTCTCAAGGCAAAAGACTAAACAAATGCAGGCACATCCCCAACTATGGATGGACATCAGGGATTGATAGTCTAAAGAAGTATCAGTCACCTTGAAAAAGCCAGTCACTAACCCAACCCCCTATAGGAAAAGCCCTTGTTCTGTAACTCACTTCCCCATTTGATCCTAATTTAATCAATTTTACTTGAGCAATTATGTAGGGTGCTGAGGAAGCTGGAAAATCAGTCAAAGGTGTGTAGGTGGGAGTAGGCCTCAGGGCCTAAAGCAAACAAGCTACCTCAGTCCTGCGATAAGCGTCCTGACTGGTTAATGTCCGTTACTAGTGCCTAGGCAACCTTGTGTCACGTGTTACTAACCTTCCAAAAGGAGTAAATAAACGGAGGTTTCATCGTGCTGGTGTGTGAGTCTTGCCCTTCAGGCCGACGGCCGACCTCTTAGCCCAGCTGTTGTCTTCTTGTCTATCTTCCTCATTCATGTCGCCATGTCTCCCTGGGTAGAATGGTTCACAGTAAGACCAACAGATCCCTACACAATTACGCTTGTAATCTTATTGGTGAAACATAGTTTGGTCCCTTGCGAGTTCACCTTGCAAGTTCCCAAGTTTTCCACCTTGGACCCACCTTACCTCCTGGATTTGCTCTATAAAAATCCTAAGAAAAGGCAGGTTCCCAGACAACCCACTCAGGTCCTCTTCTGTCCCTCTCTCAGAAGCTGTCTTTCCCTCATAAACATATTTTTGTCTTTCATTCTTTGGTTTTAGAGAACACGAATTCATCCCAAATATCTTCAGATTGGGAGTCTGTCTTTCTTTCTTTCTTTCTTTCTTTCTTTCTTTCTTTCCTTCTTTCTTTCTTTCCAGGCTGGGAGTCTCTTTCACCTATATCAATTCCATCTCAGAGCCTCACCCTGTTTTGTTTTTTTTTTTTAAGTTAGAACTGAGCTCATACAGTGGAGGTCGCTCTGGGCCAAATCTTGACCTCATCAAGGCCTCACAGAGGGAGCCTGTCACCACTGCACAATTTGGCCCTGGACACTCACCATGGACGCCTGCACCACCTCCTCCCCACCGCATGTTCATGAGGAGAGGTCACTCTACAGCGACACTCTGCCCTCACTTTGCTGTTTCCTGAATCTCCCTTCACACAAAAATTCCATTTTGAGCAAAAATAAACTTAGATGACTTCCGTCAAGAAGGAAGTCACCAATCCCTTTCCCCAGCACCTTTTATGCTCCCTAGCATAAGCCAGCAGTGAAAGCGCCTTGAAGAGATGCCCATCTTGCCATGTGCAGCATCACGACTGTTAATCTATGCTGCTCAGAAGTTTGTTTCTCCTAAGGCTGACGCTAGAGATGCTTGCTGGTGTTTACTTTCTGTTCCCTATAGGCAATATGCCTTCCACAGGCTTTTGGTCTTCTGGGTCTGGCTCTCTTGCCGGAAGCTCAAAGCCTTTTGAGTTTGCAGCTGAGTCTCCAAGGCACTTGCCAAGAGACATGAGATTGCGAGTTTACACCTTACCCGGGATTCAGTGGCACAGTGGGGATAATCTGTATGTCCTTGAGTTTCCAAGCAGTGTCACTGGATGGCTTGCAGCTTCACCCTCGTCATGCTGTTTGGAGAGTGTCCCCTCCTGTTCCCTGGGCTGCAATTCTCTAAGTCACTGCTGAACACCAACCATCCAAGCTGCTCTGACTGCAGTTCTCTTGTTATTGTTTATATGTCTGAATGTGGTCTGCAAAATCTAAATCAGACTTGTTTGCTTCACTTCTCAGAGCTGGAAAGACTTTCCTGGGTCTCTGGATCTAAACTTTTCAAGGTTGCTTTGTAAAACACCTCCACAGGTAATGTCCTCAGAAATGTTTTCTGTGTCCAGTCAGTGTGAGAGCCACTGAGTGCCATCCCTGCTCAGCATCTCAGCGTATGAGGAGAGACAACTTTCTAGGATCTGTAGTGAGGATATCAACTGCTATCCAACTGCATCTGCCTAGCAACCTCCAAATGACAGCACTGAGACAGAGTGAGGTCTGCCTCCCCTCTTCTTTCCTCCTTTTCTCCTTCTTTTCCCCTTCTTTTCAATTTCTAAAAACTGCCTACTGAAAAACATCTTGGGAAATATCATCTTCGTCAGTCCCTCTCCCCCTGGAAGTGACAGCTGGAGGGAAGTGACCTAAATTTGCACCTGGTTCATACAGCCCTGGATCATAGGAGCACTGTGTTCCCAAACCCCATGCTCTGTTCTTATCAGTTATGCCTCCCTTGGGAGACCAGAAAATTGCTGTTAACAGAGCTAGCCAGGAAATAAAGCATGAGCTGACCTGGGTCCTACTGTATCAGACAAATGATTCTGCAGCTTTTGGTACTCAAAGAGGTAAACATAGGGTGAGATAGTTGCACTTCTTCATGGTGACCTATACCTATGTTTGGAACG
>PVKN010036456.1:0-11436 GCA_004027915.1 Capromys pilorides | reverse complement strand
GTGCTTGCAATCTGATTTCCTAATTAGTTAATTACTTGTGTAGAATATTTCCTCAATTGTGTAATACAAAACCTTCAATATTCTCTTAGCAAATGGTTACCTGATGTCTAATATCCATAGATTTTTTTTTCAAAGAGTCTCCTTTTAAAAAATAAAGTTCTAAGTGCCTGCATGGCAAGCTCAAGGTCCCAAGTTTGGTTCCAGGCACCAAAATTAATTAATTAACTAATTAAACTTCTGCTGCTATTTGAACATTCAGGTTATTGTTCTTGGTGGTCTGAAGCATCTTTTGCTTTCAGAGAGCTGAAACTTACAACAGAAATGGCCAGCCTTAAAGCACACTGGCAAAATTAGAAGCCAACCTAAATACATTGAATGGCTGTGAATGAACACAGAGGAACAACTATTAGCTGCCACCACATAAAACAATGAAAGCAAATAAATAATGAAATGATTTGAAAGGATCCTCAATACGTATGTGAGTGTTTTGCATGATGCATGTGTTAGCTAACACCTGAAGATTGCTATGAGGCTGGAACTTGGTCCTGTCCTTGTGGTGCCTGAAGGTAAATTCTTGTTGTAGTCACCACTCTATCAGGTCATCCCTGACTGAATGCTGCAGACAACACACAAAAAATGGTAATGGTACAAAACGCATTGATAGAAACTCAAGCAAATAACAAACCTCAAAGCAACAGCTGAGCGTGCGCTTGAGGAGACTGAAACTTTCCATGTAATGAACACGTGGATCTCCCTGTGGGCCAGTGCTCAGCGGACCCAGAGCTGTATGTACATCATGACTTGTTATGGTTCATGAGGGAAAATCTATGTGTGTTAACCTATAATAACTTTTACAAACATTTGTTGTGAATTCATGTTTCATTGTATTAATTAATGCTCCCAATATTATGGTGAAGTTGCCATTATCATTTTCCAAGTAAAGAAACTGAGCCCAAACAAGCCTCATGATCCAATTACTACTTACATGGTAAAGCTAGAATTAGCTTAGCAGACCCACTCCAGAGCTGAGTGATTGGCCATGTCTTAGGCTACCTTTAGTTTCCAAAGAGTACATCGCTGGTTCTAAGAAAGTGGAAAGGAGCCTTTCTGGCCCTCCAAGACTTGAGGTAGCGCCACTCTTGTGTTACCCTGCACGGGCTTTTGTGGCCAGAAGAGGGAGCGCCGGGCACACATGAGCTGGCTCATGGAGATGCGACTGGTAGTTCATGCACCACAGCTTTCTCTTATCCAAGCACCTGTTGCTGACAAGATAGGTGTTGTCTTTTACAGAAAGAAGGGGTGAAATCTTAGGAATGTAGAAGGCCTGCTAGGTACTTTGTGCACCTCAGGGTTCCAGGGACAGCACCGTTTGAGATACTCAGAATCAAACCCTGGTCCTTGCACTTGCCAGGTACGTACTTAGTCTGCTGAACTACCTCCCCAACCCATAAGCATTGAATTTTAAAATGATTTTGTTTCTATTTTATTCAACATGCATACATATCAAGTCTGACTTTCAAATCTTGCCATCCAGCTAGTATTTTGAGAAGACTATGAAATCTCTATTTTGCTTGCAAGTGAACAGCATGATTTAAATGGAAGTTCCAACTAATATTCTTTAGAATAATGTGTAGAAATGCAAGGTTATTTGAATACCAAAGTTAAATTTTAACTATTTTGAGGAAAAGAACCAAATAAGGAACACCGATTTCTGATTGGAAAAAAATATGAAAACATTGAGCTATTTCTAAGTTTTCTTTTATTCTGGCCTTTCAAGGAAACAAATTAATTTCTAATACAATGTTAATGACAACCAAGTACACTGTTTGGTCATTTGTAGTGTAGCATAACCTCAGGGACAAACTTAAAATTATTTGAGTCCATTGCTAGGCATCAGTATCACATTTCACCTTTCATGTTCCTGCACTGTAAAAGAAGAAGACAGGTGGGATGGAGTGAGAAGACGTCATAGGGTCTTCCGCCACTTCCTCTAGAATTACATGGTGAATTATTTATAACAATATCTTTGCAATCCAAAATGCAGCCTACAAATGAAAATATACGTTCCTCAACTGATAGTGAGTAATAATGTTCATTTTAAAGATGATGAATTCTTTGCATGACAAGAAGACTGCAAAGTGACAGAGCCAAATTTAGCTCTTGACATTTCAAGGCTGCAAATGAAGCCCCTGGCAAGTTGTCTTTAGAAGTTGTTCCATAATTACGAGGTATTAAGCACCATCTGACTCATGGAAATTGTGGAAAGGATTATATTTAGTCTGCTGATGCTATACTTTCTTCTCCTTCTCTTCAGACCAAAATACTTTTTTGTGTGAAAATAGGATCTTATAAAGTTTATTTCTACATTAACTTTTATAGTTTGCTTTTTTACCCCAAAGCACTGTTTGAAGGGCAAACTTTATAGCATAAAAGCAGGAATGCATTCAATACTACTTCAGTTCAAAATTGAAATTATATGTGTGATAAATCCTGGCCATACTAGTCATAAACTAATAGTAGTGAATTTAAAGAAAAGTTTGCCTAAAGGTAAAACAATATTGAAGTTACTTTCTATTCTTCCTTTTATGGTACACTGTGAAATGTACTTGTCTGTTAGGTGCCTACTGATATGCTGCTTACTGTTTATAAAAATCCAGTTGATTTGAACACAATCCTGTGCAATTATATTTTACTTTTCTTTATCTAAACTACTTCAAAATAACTGTCTACTGAAATTTTAAGCACCTTGCTGTTTCCCATGAGAAAAAAAAATGTGAGAACAAAGTGAGTTGAGATATGTTCTATTAACAAAAGGCTGAAAATATAGTAGGTCTATAAGCAATCCTCGAAATCATAGTTGAAACTACGTACTGAGGAACAATATTCCAGGGAAGTTACTTAACCAAAAGACACAGAATTTGTTATAAGAATCAACACAAAACTTTCTGGATGACTTTTCTTTCTACCTTATCAAAACACTCATGTTTCCAGAATGGTAATACACTCACCTATGTGCATTATGACAGAAAGAACTTTTATTCTATGCAAGGGACAAAATCAGATACTTGTAATTTCTTAAAACACAGCTATACAAAATTTTTCCAGTGCTCACATTTTAAAAGTACAAGTTAATGGAATGAAAAACAATATTTTTGAAAAAAATTCATTTTTAAAGAGCTTACATGCAATCAAATGAACACAGAAAAGAAAACACATCTTTCATGAAATCTTAAATTTCTTTATTAATTTCATTAATCACGAGAAAGCTAAAGAGAATACTGAAAAAAAATAGAGTTAGATAATAGTTATAGATTTTCATTAAAATTCACTTAGATGTCTACTAATTACAGTTCTAAATTTTGTTATTTTTAACAACGCAGCCTTTTCTCTCAAGTAACTGAATTCTGTTGACTAGGTTAGGCCTACTGAGAGCACAGTTATGCATTTTATCTCAGTTCAAATCAACTTTTCCAATGCAACCTTCTAATATCTCTTGTATTAGAGAAAATGGACCAGTACTATATTTTCTTTCCTCTGAATTTTCCCTGTTTATTATACTAACCAGCCTATGCACAGCCTTTGTTGATATGAAAAAATGAAAAATATGACTTTCCTTTGACTTGAGCTATTCTGAAGCACAGTTCTAAGGGTTACTTTTGTTGACTTTGTATAGTGAGACCCAGAAACTCTGTAAGGTGGTAATGAAACTTGATTTTTTCCTAAGGGTTTACTTATATGCACATCTTGGCCTTCAGTCTTTCTGCAGGTACTCATGTTCTCCTGATTCACAATAGGCCCTGACCAGGCTAGCTTTACCTCACCTTAATAGTCCTTAGTCCCCACTGCCATGCTCAGGGACAATGAAGTCTTTGGAAGACTGTCCTCCAGTCTTGCTCCTTCCTGGGCTTTCCTCCCAGTACTGGACATCATGTATTTCCCAGATTACCTTAATTATAGCTCTTCTTCTTTGTTCCAAAGCTCAACAAACATCAGTTTTAGAGCCTGCTAGATTAACTATATTTTAATAATTTTCCTACTATTTCTGTACACAAGAAATTTTCTCTTCTTTTAATGAGTAAACAACACCTCACAGTCACTAGTAGAAAAATGATTCCCACAGTGAAAATAAAAGTCGTAAACATGACAGTAAAAGTTTGTAAACATAACAATAAAAATTCTTTTTAGCATCAGTAATGCGTAGATTACTACCTGCCTAAATCCAAAAGCAAGATGACACATGAGTAATAAAACACAGAATATAGCCTTCTACTAAAAATCTAGATCAAAATGTAAGCTAAGATTAAAAAATAAATTAAAGATTAGTAAATTCAATGTCTGCATTGTAAATATTTATATAAAATCTAAGAAGAGGTACTGGAAATATTAAGATACATATATCAATAATTCCATAGCTGCATGCCTACTCCATGCAAGGCAGTTCTGGGTGTTAGAAATGAAAGCGAATGCGTGAAATTGCTCTATTTTGTAAGCTTTTGAAACGAACAGATGAAGTCTATGTCCCAGGGGAATTTAATATTCTAGAGAAGAAATTTATGTTTGAAGGAGGACCTTACAGGACTCTGGAGATGGGGGTGGTTAATGCAGGAACACAACTGGGTGCACCTCAGGAATAAGGGGTCTTCCGGGGCTACAGTGCTTCAGAAGGTTAAACAGGATGGTCAAACAACTTGTGGTGGGAGAACAGAGCCCCACGCAATATAAAGAGGAAAAGGTTCTTTCAAGAACAGGAGGTTTTGAGTGAAACTTTCCATCAAATGCCTCAAATCTATACTGGTTTTGAAAAAAAACATCACAGTGTTCCAAAGCTTTTGTGCAGAACTTCTGTGTTCAAAGTGTTTCAAAGCCTAAGAAGTCAATGGTCTATAGTGCTTCTTCTGCTTCTGCAAATAGGATTGTACCAGAGATACGAGCGGGACCTGCCCTGTTCTGGTTTACAGTTTGTTCCGTTATTTGTAAAGTTTCACTCCCTCAGAAACGACACCTGCTCTGTCTGATAAATATATAAAAATAACTTTCTATACTAGCTTGGCGCTCAGACTTTGGAGTACGGAGAACTTCTGAGCCCACTGGCATAATAAACTTGGTCCCTCAAAAAAAAAAAAAAAAAAAACAAGAACAGGAGGTTTTATCAGAGCTTTGACAAATATTTCATTTCTAAAACAAAAACAAGGAAAGCATTCCAGGCAGATATGAGACAAGCCAATTAAAAAATAAATACATAACATATCATAACAATCTGAGGCCCAGACTGGTTGACATATTTTCATACCATGCCTTTCTTTGAAGAGCTGACTGCTTACCATTATAACACTAAGGAAGAGTTAGTAGTAAGGATTTGCCATTTAGAAGCATACTAGGCATAATTTTCACTTACAACTTATTCTGTAAACAGAGATTCTAGGTTTTCTAACTTTAAGCAATTTTTTATTTCCTAGACCAATGTTGGAAGACCGCTTAGGTTTGCATAATAAGTGCTAGTTTTTTTGGTTAAACAGCCTTCTATAGAAATGCAGTAACACACCACCCAGGTTTATTCAGCATGGGGCTAACCTGCTGGGGTATACACACCACATAGGTTTGCCCCCACTGGTTTAGATTGATCTATAATATGGCTTTCTTGATTGTCAAATAACATAATCAAATTTCTATTTTGATTCTCAGTAGGTTAAAAATAATCGAAACACTCCTTTTCTGTGTGATAGAGATTAGGAGAAAAACATGGTGAAATAATTTGACAATTGCCTACTACTTTGTAGCTTCTCTTTGAATATAATAAACCTACATGTGATATTCATGTGGCTAGGAATGGGTTTCTTATAACATAAACGCAACTTTTTAACTCACTTTCCAATTTAGCCAACAGATTTTATATAAACAGACCATATTTTTACATGTGTGCAACAACATTTTTCTACCTGAAGAACAAAAAAAAAAAAAAAATGACCATTACTTCTAGCAGGGTAGCTTGGATGTTTAATTCAATTTTTGTGGCTTTATTGAACATGTGTCTTAGTTCTCAGTAATAGCCATAAAGCTATTTGAATTAAAGGATACAATTACATAAATATAATTATAAAACTAAAAAAAGCATAAAATAGTCTGTTCTGATAGCTTTAATTTGTGTATCAAAAGTCATAATATTCGAATTACTGAAATTACAAATTCTCACTTTTGTCCTTTCCTCCCATTTCCTCTTAATGATTCAATGTATTTTAATGTTCCTATTTGCTTTTATTTCTCAATGAAAGATTTCCCCACAACCTTTCAAAATGTCAGTACATTTATGAAAATGTGTTACCTATGGATAAATAAGTTAAAAATTATACTTTCACTCCTCATTCTAGGAAGCAGAATCTTATGTCATCTATTTTGAACTTGTAAACTTTTAACCCAGAAAGACATTTAAAGGTTGATTTCTTCTAAAATGGTTTGAAGAGAAGCTTCAAGGTATAGACCTTTGCAATAAGACAGACTTCGCCCTTTTTATGACCACCTGCCTATAAAACAGTTACCACACACAAACTGTGATTCATCCCTGCCACATTTTGTGCCTGTGAAGCTGCTCTAAAACTGTAGAAAATTTGGGGCTGGGGAGATAGCTAAATAGAATAAGCGCTTGCTTGACAAGCATCAAGGATCTGAGTTCAATCCTCGGTTCTGGAAAAAAAAAAAAAATGTAGAAAATTATAAAGATTTTGTCTGAACTTAAGTGGACATCATAGGACTGATCATTTTGCTACTGCTCTTCCCAGTACCAGACTAGAAAGGGAGTTTTCCCCCTATTCTCAGATAAATTGTCATGAAAATTCATAGCTATCTAGTTCCATAGATCTCTCTCAAATTTCCAGTACAAATTTTGCATTCCACAGGTCCCGCCTTGAGTCATGCTTTGTTTTTTTCTCTCAGTGTGGAGACTGAGCCATAAAGTATTTGACAAGGTAAAAACAGCATCAATATATTCCAGTAAAAGCATATGCAAATTTTAAAAAGAATGGTGACAGCTGGAGACCAAGACCATTCTTGCTTAGATTATATTCCTCCCAGTCCAACTATACAAAAGGGCAATGTTTCCTTGGGCACTGGCTTGCCATTGGACAACTGGGAAGCATAGAGTGGGCGTGACCTTTTCAAACCCTCTGAATCTTACCATAAGAGACAAAACTTAAGAAGATGTTCCTGCTAAAGCAGGTGCCATTTGAACCGCCAAGTTAATCCTATCCAGAAGTTCCACTATCAACATTTGTTGTTTTTTTAAATACGTGATTCACCAAATGGAGGGAACACCTTGAAATACTAGAAAAATTCTAAGTTCCTCTCTACTGAACAAAGAAGTGGCTTCTTAAAAGAAAACACTGCTGGGGAACATCTGAGAGAAGAAGACCTTAAAAGTACCGACAGGCTCCAGTCTCACCATGGCCGTCCACTCCTAGGTTCTGGTTTCCTAAAAATAGCTGTCAGGGTGCAGATCTCTCTTACTCTTTGCCCTAAGAAAGCTAAAGAACTCTCCGTGGGGGAGTGGCTACTTCCCTCTGAAACCTGATGCCAGCAGTGAGGTCACAGTTCACCCAGACATAAAAGAAAGCCTCAGAGAAAGAGGACTCACTCAGGGACTGGAGCAGCCCTCACGCAGTCCTCATCTTCGCCGCTGTTCTACAGCCCAGCAGCTCCATCATGGTGGGTCCTACAAGGAAACGGTTTGCCTAAGGAAGAGGATACAGCTAGGGGGTAGGAGCTTATGAAGAAGAAAGGCTGAGAACAAATAGAATTGAGGAGCAAACACAGCCAGCACAAATTGCTAGAATCTACTTTTGATTTTTGATGAATAGAAGAAATTAACCAGAGCTATTATGCCAACTGGAACAACACATCTTACTCCCCAGTACAATTCTTTAGGCTTCACCAACTTTTGCTATAGCACGTGAGGGTTATTATATTAAACATTAGAAAAATTCCTGCAACAGTCGCAAAATACTAAATCTTGAGACACCATCCAATTATTCTGATAAGAAAAGTTAAGTGAACTGTTCCAGATGTCTTAGATATCTCATACAAATATAAAAATATGTTGGTGAAACAGCAAAAAAAAAAAAAAAATTTAAGATGCCCTTTTAAATACAATGTATCCATTCCTTTTAATTTAGAGCATCTTACTAAAAATATCTTAGTTTCATTGTAGATTGTCATATTATTCTAAGAAGTATTTGATTTTGCATTATATCACCAACTCACTGATCAAGCTATAGCAAAATGGCTCCTACTTGTCTTTTGCAACAGATATTTCTGTTCCTAGATTCTAGAGTACCCTAAGGCCACCTTCTTATGCTATGACACTTATACAACTTCCTAAAAGTCTCAAAACAGAGAGCACACATTCTTCTATCAATGCGTTAAAAGAGCACTAGTTGTTTCTTTCTCTCTCTCTCACCACTGCAGTCCTTCAGTGCTGACCAGATTGCCGGTAAGTGGATTGAGTTTCTGTACTGGAGATGCAGGCAGCGAGCTGCCTCATTTCTGAGATGTGACCAAGCTCCAAGGCATGCTATTTTGTGGCTAACCCTGTTAGTGTCCAAGCTGTGCCTGAACTCAGAAAAGTAGGCTGATTTTGGAGCTTACTTTGAAGATCATTCAGAGAATGAGCTGGACACACTTAAAACTCAGGACATTTTTGTTTGGTTAAAATATTGCTTATGATTAATTTCTTCCTCACAGATCGAGTTCTCTAAGAATCAGCAGGATGGTAAGTTTAAAAGCTGTAGTTGTTAATATATGCGTACTTGGAAAGATGGTATGTGAGACAGTCAACTCCCCTGAGAGGGACTCAGCTCTCCCTAATTATCTCCACTGATGTTCCCACTCTAAATATAAATTGCTCTCAATTGCTCTAAATATAAATTTGTTGAAACCAAAGCCATTGCTTATGATCAGTAAACAAAGATTTTAACAAATAAAATGTAAATATAATAAAGTAAGTCCTTATATTCACTGATAATTATATAAAAGCAATTTGATCCAATAGCCAGTGTCATACATACATATACTTACAAAAGGATGTCTATTTTAGAAGGCTAGTTTACTGTCCAAATCTCTAATAAAAGATGTAACATGTCCGAATTGTTCAATTTGAAAAATAACATTGATTATAAAAGCATCCAGTTGGTAATTCTATGGTGCCACTATTTTCATGGGCACCACCATGTTCTGGGACAAAGAAGAAGAAATAACTTATCATAGGCTTATGGCCTTTCTTGGACATGCAGGACAGACACCCAGAGATAACAGACGTGCTAAAGGACCCAAAGAATGAGTGATAGGATCAAAATGTGGTATGCAATCAAATTGATGAGAACTTCCTTCTACAAAATATTACTAGAAAGGAGGCTCAAAGTTCAAGGAACTCTAAACAGTTTACTAACATTTCCTTCTTTCCCCTTTGGAGCTTTGGAGACAACAGAGCCCAGGCTTGATACTTCTTGTTTTTTATACTAGAAAGAATAGGTAGCAATGTTTTCACAATATTTAAACTCACTGAGGAAATATATCTGTAAAAAGGAGGGTAAAAATGATTTAGCCTGATAATGTACAAATTAGAATGTCCTAATAATAAGTATATACTTTATATTTTATGATACATAAGGCGTAAATAAACTTGGGTGACCTGTTCAAACCATTCTCTCCCTGAAGACTTCTGTATCCTTTTGTCTACTTTGGGGTCATCTTTGTCTCATTTGATATCAATTAAGAGAAAAACTGAAAATTGCGATAGTACAGACTTACTAGCATCTATACCCTAGATGATGATCTTGTGCAGAATGAAGAGCTCTTTGATATCCTAAGGTAGACTCAAGATCATTTGCGATTATACCAGAAAGGACATTTTCTGATTACTAAAAAAACATGATTCTGCTATAATTTTTTGAGTCAAATGCACTTTTAAATAGTAATAATGGTACCTTATCAGCCCCTGTTCTGTCAATTATCTAATTTAAGTTCGTGTATGACTATAACACTACTGTAGTACTGAGCAATGAATGATTTCAAAACCCTTGCAGGAACAAAAGGTCTTAGTGTTCCACTTGTGAGATAGGTTTTAGACACACAATTGGGTAAACATTAGTGAAGTAGAATGGTATATTTTTGAGTCATGAAAAGAAATGCAAGCTGTGAAACAGAAATGCTGTACTTTCAGAATTAATTAAGAACAGTTTAGTCTGTTTCCTTGTTCAAGATTTACAAATGTTCATCCTATATTTGAATCAAAGGAAAGAAGAAAACTAGAAAATTATACCACTCTAAAGTCTAAGTCCTGCCCTGTCCATTAGAGTAGCCACTTAAATAGCTATTTGTTTTAATCAATTAAAAATTAATAAATTTCAAAATCATTTTCTCCACTGTACTACCAACATTTAAGTGTTATTTTTTAACTCTTTTTCCTTTTTTTGTGGGACTGGGGTTTGAACTCACAACCTTGCACTTTCCAGGCAGGCACTGGTGCCACCGAGCTATCTCCCCAGCTCCTCCAACATTTAAGTGTTCATAGGCACAGTAGTTACAGTTTGAGCAGAGAACAATTTTATCATTCCTTAAAAGTTCTAGAATATAGTTCTAGACAATAGTGAGTCTTTACTGGCAATGTGATTACTTTAAAAACAACTCCACTCTGTCACCAAGGTGTAAAACCAGCATTCATCAACAAATGGGCATGGCTGTCTCCCAGCCAAATGTCTTTTATGTTACATATAAGACAGAAAAGATAGCTCTGGGAAGAAATTGACCAGCCTATGTTCTACTCTCTCAAGAGAATAACTAGCCTTAGGTTAAACATCTGGGGTCAATATTTTTTCTCATCTTTGCTTTTAAATCAAAAGAGTTAATGTCAGAGTGATTCTATTACAGCCCATAAAATCCCAAGAGTCTACATCAGCATCTGACAAGAGTAATTTTGAGCCCTCCAGCACTCCGTGCTTGAGAGCCTGGAGCCAGAAACAAGAATAGTTCAGTCTCACATGTCCCTTAGAAAGATGAAAAATAATATTACACTAGTTATACCATAGGGCCTGTAGCATGCTTTTCTGGACTAAGGAAATGATTTGTTACAGCAATTTTAACAATATTAAAATACTAGCAATTACTGCATAGGATTTTAGCAAAGAATCTATAGCTACTTGTGAAGATAGTGTCTGGTACACTCTTAGATTAGAGGTACAGAAAGTATGACATAAAATATTTGGCTAGTGACCTATTTAGACAGCGTCCTTTGATCTGAGCCCACCAAGATCCTGAAAAGAATGCTATCGGCTCTGTCAGTTCATTCATAACTGGTGTGTTTTAAGTGTTGCTTGTAGCAACTCCAAAAAGTTACCATCAATACTTCTGGGTTTTTGAGAAAATGTTTGTTATTTGATAAGTTTTGAAGTT
>PVKN010036455.1:0-11436 GCA_004027915.1 Capromys pilorides | reverse complement strand
AAAGAAGGATGGAATGTGTATTCTAATAGGGGTACTTTGTGGGAGATTAATGGTAATGTCTTATACTATAATATGTTATTTTACTTAAATATTCACTGCAGTTATTCATCTCCATTATCGAGCTATTTCGCTTCTGGTTCTTTCCAACATGGCCAGGAAAGGTGAACACTGAATTAATTCAGGGTGTCAAGGCAGTCATAACGGCAAAGCTGAAGACATGAGAGCAGACTTCTAGAACTGATTCAGAGGGCTGGGAGATTGCTCAGCAGTCGAGTGCCTTCCCAGCAAGAACAAGGACCCATGTTTGATCCCTGGTACCACATGCCCTGGCGGGTCCTGGAACCAGACATGGCGGTGCACGCCTATAATCCCAGTATTGGGGATGCTGAGATAGTAGGATCACTATAAGTCTGAACTGTGCAGTGAGACCCTGTATTTAAAAAAAAAAAAAAAAGAACTTTTTCATAAAGGAGCAAGAATAGCAGCATAAATATTTTTTGCAGTGAGTGTTTTGAGATGCATTCATAGTAATATTTCTTTTACTCTAATAACTTTTAAAATTAAAACATTCATAGCTTTTTATGATTTTACCTCATGTAATTAATATTTAGGAATTAAGAAACAAAAGTTAGAAAATAGAAAGATATGATAAAAATTACATACTCAGATGAATGAAATTATGTTGAGGAAATATGTACTATATGCTTACTATTACTTGACTTTTTTATATACATATTATGGCCAGCTCAGCCTGCCCTGGGGGTGGGGCTGGCGCAGCGTGTGGTGCTGGGGATTGAACCGCAGTCCTTGCAGTTGCCTAAGCTTGCCTAAGCAGGTGCTTTAGACTGCTGAGCCATCTTGCTGGCTCCTATTTGACATTCTTGAAAAGACAAAGCTATAGGAATAAAATAGATTTGTCGTAACTAGCAATTTGGGGTCAGAAAGCATGTGGGAATATTTTTGATTAATGCAACTGTTCTATATTTTGATTTGGCAGTGATTAAATGAATATATATTTCCTAAAAGCATTGTACATGTGTGTTTTACTGTATTTTAATTTTATTTAGGAAAAGTAGAACAATTATATTCAAGAACACATTGGGGTGAAGATAGGAATATCTACTCTTGAAATGAGAGTAAATGTTATTATAATTTAGTGTCTCAATATATAAAATAAAATTATTTCAAATTTTTACATCTATTAAGGAGGGTAACATAAATAAAACATAAATTAGTGGATCAAGGCTATATACACATCAAGCTAAGTGGGTAGGAAACATAACATATTGACACCATGTTTAAGATGTTAACAATTAGCAAATATAATAGGAAGACAATTAAAATCTATATTAATTCTAATCTGCTCTATGAAAAAGACATGCTAGATTTCTTAACAACCAAAAATGAGTGAATTTGAGTAAATACAACTGTCCAGATAGTAAACATACTCTGAAATTGTAACACGAATGCAGGGCCACTTTTTGTGGCTAGATGAAATGAAACGGCATTTAGTTTTCACTGCCCTTTTCTTTTCTGTTCCTTAGTGTCACCTCTTGAGTGTGAGTCCCCTTATGTTTATTGGGGCATGGACTTTGGAAATAACCCGTCTGTTAGCAGTGGGCAGTGCTGAGCAAGCCTGTAAAAGTCTGGACCCTTCTGCTATGAGAACAAACCCTCCTCAGGAACCCTGAGCTTAATGGAGCTGATGTGATCACTTGGAACCTAGGGATCCCACTTCAGGGGAAACCAGACAATTCCTTGACTACGCATGCACGTATCACTAGGCTGTCAGCTCAGGAAACCAGCCCATCTTTTAGCGATGACTCCGCGTAAATTTTGATATTTTGTTAGTGATGTTTCTGTAGTTGTGGTTTTCTCTACCCACTGGTGAATTAGCCTTTGGTGTGCACTTGGACTCACAGATGAATCCTGAAAACGGTGATACTTCTATGCTGGCAGGGGACAGTGGAAAGCTACTATGTTGGAGGGAAAAGTAAAGAGAATCGAGAAGTAAAGGAGTCATAACGCTGTTCAGTATTACTTTGTCACCACATCGGATAGTGCTTATCTCTGAACAAAGGAATGCATAGTATAATGGTACCTCGGTTTCTGAGCGTAATTTATTTTACAGTCTTAGGGAAGATGTTGTGTTTGTGTCTGTGTGGGGGAGACAGCCGTGGTCTGTTTGTCACTCTGTGAGGTGTTTGTGAGTGGAAGTTAGATTTTGCTGAATGCTTTTGTTTGTAAATTTAGTTGTTTGAAAGCATTCATGAACCAAAGTATTGTTGTGCTTTGTCTTGGTATTTTACATTGTTTTTCTTGTCCTCAATCTGCTTCTGTCTTTCAAAGTAGGAGTTAATTTTGTAGCAGTTATGTGCTATAATTATACGCATGGATAAACACCAGAAAAGACTGGAAGCTTCCACATTAGTATAAGATATTCAAACAAAGAAAATTAATTATATACTATATAATATATATCTAAATTTTTTCTACTGCTCACTATTTGGCACTCTATATAGTGTTGGTAATTACCTACAGAGGCTCAGTAAGTCTGTGGGAAGAAATTGTCCCTATACTTGTGCAGTGTTCTATACTCAGGGAGAACACAGCCCGCCACTCAGGCCCAGCATTCCAGGCTGCTGTGTTCCAACGCATCTCCAGTTTAGACCATACTTCTGTGACTTCTGGAGCAAGATGTGTGCTGTCTCATAAATATACTCCTGAAAGTGATGCACATCACTTGTTCATATCTCATTGGCCCAAATGCAGTTATACACTAGGCCATACTTACAGGCAAGAAGATACAAAATTTGGCTTACAAAGAAGTAGAAATGAACTAAAAGTTGAAGAACACTATATACTTCTAACAGTCATTCACAAATAAAGATGTTATTTACCAAATTGCTCAAACCAAACCAGAATACTGGTGAATATGTCAAAGGAGATTAGTTTATACTGATCACAAAACTCTTTATTGATCAAACTTAATCTGTTTTCTCTCTTCAATGTATAGTCAAAATGTAAAATGATACATAAATGTACACACCCCTTTACAAAGCTTCCAATTTTCACAGCTAAATGCCCCATCTCACTAAAATAAGAGAACTAATATGAAATCTTAATTAAATTAATAAAAATTAAAGAAAGTGATAATAATAAGTATCTAGCTATTCTAAGAAACAAGAGCCTTTAACAGACCAAAAACTTAGGAAGCCTGCTGAAAAGAGCAGAGGAAAGCCATATTACTGAAATGAGTCCACAGAGAAAGGATGTAACCTAGTTTCCACAGAACTTTTCCTGAGCAAAGATAGTAGCACAATTAGTATGTGAAATTTTCCCAATTATAATGTAGCTTCCTCTACTTAAGAGTATTAAACACATTGTTGCATGTGTTTGTGTTTTCCAATTTCTAGCAGAATGCTGTTATTGTTTCCATCATTCAGGAAATATCTAACTCCCTCCTATCTTGCATTTAAGGGAGAATTATTATTGTTATTATTGTTATTATTATTATTATTATTATTATTTTGTATTTTAAGGAAGGATCGACAGGGTGTTCAGGGTCTCACTACTAGATAGGACTCATAGTGATCTGCCTGTTTACAGCCTCCTGAGAGCTGGGATTACAGGGGTATGGCACCATGCCCAGTCTCAATTGCTATTTCAGTGCACCCTAGGGGCCAGGGTGGAACTCCTGGCCCCTGAGCATGCTTACAGGTGCTTTCATCACTGAGATATTTGGCTGGCCCGGAAGAATTATTCTTCTTGGACTATTATTTGTTTTTGCTACTTGCTATAACAAAGGGTGTTGACTACAAGTAAAATCAGGTTTGAGGACTAGCCTTAAGAGACAGCATCTGTTCTGTTTATCCATTTGGTTGCTCCTGATGTCACTAGTAATTTATGCACTGAGCACCAGCTATCTCTTGAGCCTGGGCCCCAAAATGAGAGTGCAGGAGCAAACTACACATTGCAAAGAGAAGCTGTTCCTTAGAGAATGTAAGATGTGGAACACACTGAAACTCAAACTGCACTCTGGAATGCAGAGTTGAGACCACAGCTGATGGAGTCAGGTTATAGTGAATCCACAGTACTAAGCAGAGAATAAACACTGGCTTACCACAATGAGGTGAGAGGTTTGTTGTATGTATTGCTACAGAAAAATGTAGCTAATGTATACATGAAAACCAAAGGCTGGGGATGTAGCTCAGAGGTAGAACAATTGCTTATCTTGCTTGAAGCCCTGGGTTTGCTTACCAGAAACACTAAATAATGTGAAGAAAGAAAAAGAAAATATGTGGGGCTGGCCTAGTAGCTCAGTGGACTAAAGTGCATACTTAAGCTGAGCACAGTGGCCTGGGTTCGATCCTTGGTGTGCTGTGCTGGCCCTGCCTGCGGGGCATGCTGAGATTGAGATTGGGTGTGGTGGCACAAACCTGTAATTCCAGCACTTGGAAGGCTGAAAACAGGAGAGTCACTATGAATTCAGTCTATGTGTGAGACTCTGTAGACCCTGCCAAATGCAGGGAAAAAATAAGAAATAAAAAAAAAGTGGTGGGGCTGGTGAGATAGCTCAATGGACTAAATCAACTGCTTAGGCAAGCATAGGGACCCACTGTTCCATCTCCAGTACAACATGCCATGCCAGCTCTGCCCCCAGGGTGGGCTGAGCTGGCCACAGAGTCTGGGCATAGTGGCATACACCTGTAATCCTGGTGCTAGAGAGTCTGAAAACAGGAAGATCACTGAGTCTGAGCTGCTTAGTGAGACCCTGTAACAACCAAATACATTAACAAAACAAACAAAGAAACTCCAACTGGTTAGAGGAAATGGGCTTGGAAATGCTTGGTTAAGTGAATATAATTCATTATAAATCATTAATTTCAATACAATTCCACATTTATTGAGCATCTATCTATATGTCCGACACTATAGAAGACAGCATTTAAAAATTAAGCATAAGCATTATTGAACAGGTAATATATTGAAAATTGAACTATTCTAGTTGTTATGTGGAAAATATGCCCATTCATGTACAGATAATGAATTTCTGAATTGTACTAGTTTTATAGAAAAGCTTAGAAAGTTATATGTTACTATTAATTAATAATTTAAATAATCAATTTTATTCTTTAAACTATCCAGACTTTCAGCATTTGAATAAATTGAAATTTTTAGAATACTTGGTCCTAAAATATTGTTGAAAATGAACCATTGGAGAACATGTAGCTACCTTCAGCTATACAAAGAACAAGTGTCCAAAATGTAACCTATGAGTTAGAGGTGGAGGAGAGAGAAGCTAAATTAAAAGATGGTGGTATCTTTCCACTGAAAGGTTGGTATTTAAGCCTACTTGTATGTCTATGTTGCGTTTTTTTGACAGCTTTAGTGGAGTATAATTGACATGTGATAAGCCGCAAATAATTAGAAAGTGTGCAATGTGATGCATTTTGACTCATGAATATACTCACTAAGCCACCGTTTCGATCAAGACAGTGCACATTACCAGTCATCTCTTAAGTTGTCTCCAGTTCATTTATAATCAATCCCTCCAGCACTCCCTATACACTTCGGGTTACATTAAATTTTCAGGCTCCAGTTTGGACCTGTCATTTAGCACCTTTCTAATAAAATTGATACAACAAGACTTCATTCTAGGGAATACTCTGACATTTTAATTGAAATTATCATTAAAAATACCTATCAAAGGATGTCTCAGGCATGCAACCCTATGAAGTACTTACTATTGCAAATTTTATATTAAAGCTGAAACAAGGCATTGGAGAGTTTATGACACTTGTCTGAATTAACTCAGCATCTCAAACTCAGGACCTCATAAAGTTGGTAGGTGCGCGTTGAGTGCCTATTCAGTGAGTGATTGAAATATGCAGGAAAACAGTGCAAACCTTCCACCTCCAGTTGTAAACTTCCTGCTTGAAGGTAGGAACCATGGCTTTCAAGTAAATTTTGGAGTTAGATAATTTCTTTTAATGTCCAGCGTATATCTTCCATTATTTTAAGATAGTTGGTGCTCAATGTTAGTTGAAACTATCGCATTCCATGTGTAAAGAAAATTAACAGCAACTTCCATCTGAATAGTTTTGTCTCTGAGTCACTTCTAAGAAATAAATCTCCTAAACTTTTAGGTGGAAGAGGAATTACTCTGCCCAGAAGCATCCTCTGGGTCCCCGTATACCAACTTCCAGGACAACAGTAATTTTTCAGTGCCTGGATTTTCCAGAGCTGGGAGTCTCAACAGATTCTGAGCAAATCAGTTTGTCTCCTCTATATCTTCCATGGAGGGAGTTAGTTTGCATTTCCTTAGCTCTTGCAAAGTAGGAAGCCTTCTTTCAAGCTTGCCAATGCCATCTTTTGCAATTTCCTCTTGCTATGGTCTTTATGGGTGAATGCCTTTGAAATTCCTTTATTGTCATTGTTTGAAGTTTGAAATACAGGAAAGATGACTATGTTGTATTAAACAGGATTACAGAATTTAGAGAACATCCAGATCAGTGGTTCACAAACAAAAGTCAATTGAAGATGTGAGCGGCCAAGTTTACATTTTTGCCATGGACAATTATATTCCTCCATGCACAAATAAGTGAATTACATGAAATAACAATTTGGAGTAGTTCTAGAAAAAATAATTTGAGGAGATATTAAGTAGGAATTTTATGAGTAAATAGATTTAATTGCCAAATTATTTGGACAAAATAATCTACAGAGGCTTGATTGCTTCAAATGTATTGGAACTCATTTGGAGCTAGTGGTAGAAGCAGTCTTTTCCAAAGTAGTTTCACCATAGATTCCTTTTTACATTCATGAAATTATTAATACCTCTCAGGGAATGTATTCCTGGTACAAGAGTCTGAGAAATTCTAACCAAGATGTTTACTTTCACTTTTGAGTTCTTTGACTAAATTAAGTTACAGTTTTTTTTTGTTGTTGTTTGTTTTGTTTTTTTTTTTGTGGTACTGGGGATGGAACTAGGATCTTGTGCTTGCCAGACAAGCACTTATTCCACTGAGTTATCTTGCTTAAGAATTAATTTGATTAATAACTTTGTTAGTTTTTGATGATTTACAAATGAAGTGAAGAAATCAACTTTTGGTATAAGGAAAACAGTACACACACATGTCCAGCCAAAACCAAAGATCATAAAAATGTCTTCATTGCAAAGGACAGTTTTTAATTCTCACCATGCAATTAGAGTAATAAAGAAACATAGATCTTTTGTCATCCTCTGCAGCTATGTTCCTTAATTGAAATAATTCAGAGGAGAAATCAGAGATTATGCCACAGAAGTATGCTAATACTTTGTGCTCATGTTCATGTTGGTGTGGCTTCCTTGTCTGGGTCTCTATAATTCTTGTCTGTCACTGTGGGTAGAGAATGCCCCAGTACTGAAGGGGTTTCCTTTACTTCCTGCTGCATTCTGTCTGCCTATTAGAAAATGAATGGTGAGGGAGCAGTTTCTTTCTCCTGTTATTTATCAGGAAAAGAAGAACTTAAATTTAAACATGTATTATACCTTTCCAAGTATTAGATATCATAATAGCACTTTTATGTGCTTCATTTCATAATTAAATCTCCATCAGGATATGCATTACTATGTTACTTCATCTCAAATTTTTGGAACATGAGAGCTCTCTCTATATATGCATCCATCTCACCTCCAAGTTATGAAACAAGAAATTTAACAAGAAGGTGGAGAAACTTACTCTCCACACACTGGCACATTGGTAGGATCAGAAATAGAATGTGATCCTACCAGGCTTCAAGAGTTGAGTATTTCTATTTCTAGGCAACTAACATGGTGTCATGTAAATCTGTGTACATTTAATAAAAATTCATTTCTATACATGGTGTTTTAAATTGCTAGTCCATGTGCACTGTGGATATATTTTTGCTTAATTAAATATACATTTACAATAACATTTCAATAGATTAAATTTATATTGAATGAGTGAACAATAACTTACTGGACTTCTCTCATTAGAGCCATTAAACCTTCTCTGTAAGGGTATAGAAAGTAAATATTTTCAGCATTTGGCCTAGATGGCAACTACTTTTTCTTGGCAACTACTTAACTTTGTCAGAGGAGTGGGAAAGCTATCAAAGCTCTAGATTTACAATTCAGATTTATTTAATAAAATATTCTTTTCTAGAAACCGTAAGTTAGTGGATGTTTGAACTTTAAGATTGTGTTTCATTATGTCACAAGTTACAAGGAGGAAACATTAAGAAACTCAGAACACAAGCAATGATTCCACCACCTTTGACCAATTCAGTAATACAAAGCACAATATGTCCTGTTTTTTTTCCTTTTTAAGTTTTTAATAACTGACAGCATATACTTCTTGAGTGGGCTATATCCATTCCCTCCTACTGAAGTCAATCAAAAGACAAAAATTATTAAGTATACAATACTTTTAATTTTCCTAACACATAAGTGGCATTAACAGAATAATAAGCAAGAGAAAATATTAGCATTCTAAGATAAAATTCATCTTTTTATAGACATAGTATAACATTTAACTAAGATAACGTATTCAGTTTTGTGAGAGTACATACTATAAATAGTTTATATTGGATGTTGAAGGGATGTTGATCAAACTAAAAATATTTAAATGTCTACAATGCTTTTCTGATTTGAGGTAGAAGGAAAGGTACTTTTCTTATTTTAGGGTTGGCATTGGGTTAAATACAATTTTGTCAAATTTTATTTCATATTCTGTTTTAGTTACTGTTTTTTCATTGTTGAGACTAAATAAGGTGCTGAAAATTAAGGAAGGAAAGATTCATTCAGCGTAGAGATCGTGGAGGTGTCAGTCCATAACCAGTTGACTCTAAGGCAGGGTGGCATGGTGTGGGTCAACAGCTCAAGGTGTCAGAAAACTAAGCAACAAGAACAAAGAGGAGAGGAGAGAAAGTTTTTTTTCCTCCCTTATATTATAAGCAGACTAGCCTCTCCTGTGGTGGATGTAGCACTCACATTATCACCATGCGCTCCTCTTGCACAGAACGGGGATGTTTACAAAGAGAGGACCCTGGTCTCCTGCTGAGTGCTGAGGTAAACTTCTAAACTGTCAAGTTCACATAAGGTAATAATCATTAAAATTCATCCTTTGTCAGTTTGGCAGCCATTTATATTTCTTTAACCAGATACAAAGGCATGCTTATTCTTATCATCTCACAACTTGAACATTATAATACAAGTTTAGTATACTTAAGAACCAGTGTTAAGTTTATTAACAGCATATTACACTGGAGTCATAACATTCTACCCCAACACCCTAAGATTCATGTATATCCCTTCATGTAAAAGGCATTTAGAATTTTCAAAGTCCAAACAGTTACATCATTGTAGAAAAGTCTAGGTCTCCTCCAGATATGTGGCAAACTCTTAGCTGCAAACCCTTGTACAAATGAAAACAAAATTAAACACATTTAATGTTAAATGACACAAGATAAGCATTTTCAATTTAAAAGTTACCAATAGCTATACTCCCTCAAGCACCATCTCTGAACCTTTCCAAACTCTTCTCACCAGTGATACAAAGAAATGGGGCCAAAGAAAGTTCAAAATCCGGCAGGGCAAACATTAAGTCCTCTAGTTTTCTATGCAGCAACCACAGCAATCTGTAGCAAATTATGAGCTTTCAAGGGACTCCACCCCTATGGCACTTCTGGAGGTTGTAGCTCCCATGGCTTCTCTCTTGGGCCCACTTTACTCCCTTCTTGCAGGTTTCCTCAAATGTTCCAGTTTCCTGGATGTTTCAAACTTCTGGGGTCTCTACTACATCTTTGGCTTCGCACTTACAACTTCACACACTGCCCTCTCAGGGGCACAGTGCCTGGCCTGACAGGCCTTCTGAAATCAAGGTGGACACATTTTTAACCACATAACTCTTACATTCTGCATGGCACCTAAGACCAGTACCACATGGATGATGCTAAGGTCTGCTGCTCATTGGACCAGGCTTTCCTCTCTCTGGAATGAAGGGGTTGAGCCTGTATGACTGGGTACTCTGAATCCCGTTCTGAAGAACAAATTTTCTATGTTGCTGCCATTTTGGAGCATGGTGCTCTGTGGCTTTTTCCTCAAAGCAAAGTCTTTCACTTTTGCTATTTTGAGGCTACAAAAGGTGGAGGCTTGCTGCTTCCTATTATGCCCAAAAGCCATCTTTTGTATTCTCCTCTTCTTTCTCAGCAGTCAGAGATCTCAGCTCTACCTTTGTAGTCCACAGCTTTACTGGAATTTTCTTTCTGACCAAACTCACATTTTAAATCATCCTACTGGACTCTTTGCTCTTGATTTTCAACATAGAGCTGGCTAAAAACCCTCTAATAGTAGCCATACTACTGCCTCAACATTAGACTGCCTTGAAATTTCTTCTGATGGATTAATTGGTACACTTCCTTTAATCTCAGTCTCAGGTAGTATGTGATCAAAAGCACATTAAAAATGTATGGCTTATATAACTTCAATTTTTTTCAAAGGTTTGTCTAGTGCTCCATAAAGTAGAACTTCAGAAATGTGATCATTTTGTAGAAGATAAGACAAAACTTCTTGTGGACAATTTTCTTATGATTTGAACTGGAGCAGATATAGAGAAATCTTTGATGTAGACACATGCTTATGCCAGAACTCTCAGCTTTCTTGACATAGTTTCCATTGGCTAAAAGGGTATGGATTCACGCTTAACTAGAAACCTTCTGCTTTTCATATACTTTCACTTTGACTTCAGGAGTTACCAGTCAGGGTAACTTGACAATCCAATTCACCTGTGCCTAATCTGGAATAAATTCTTTGATTAAATCATCCCTTAAAACATCACTGTTTGAGCATCTGTTTCCCATACAACTACTTATCTACTTTTATTGAAACATGAATTGCTATTAATTCTATCCTTCTACACTAACAATCACTTCAAGAAACAATCCCAAATAACTTTTGTATTTACTATAAAGGTGTTCCTAAAACCATACCTCATTAAAAAGAATGAGTTCTCCTTTCAAGAAGAGGAGAAATTTTTCTTTGGCCCTAATCCTATGACTGGATAGGCTTCTGAGAATAACAGTTTTTGGTTCTTTTTACTATAGACATAGAAAAACATGTGTTTTATGGTCTACCTGGAATAAATGTGACTGATGTTCCAGCCATTTTCTTCTCTTCAGCCCAACTTCTCATTTCATCCTGCTCTTCAAATACTTTATCACTTCAACTTTCAAGTAAATTGTATGTTATTGATTTATATCTCACATGATATTATTAAAAGCATATGCAAATGTGATAAATCATAAAAGACTAGATGAATTTTATAAAAGATATCCACCTGCTTAATCATTGTATAAATTAAAACAGTACCTCAGCAGAAACGCCCTGTATCTTTTTTTAATTCCCACAGCATAACCATTGCCTTGACTTCT
>PVKN010036454.1:0-11439 GCA_004027915.1 Capromys pilorides | reverse complement strand
CAGCTAATGAATTGTAAAATATATTTAAATATGGTTCTAAAATTGTATTTAAATATGATTTACATAGGAAACATGCTATGAGAGCTATTCTATAGATATATAACTTTTTGGACTTTTTTTGCTCAGCATGAAGTTTTATATGCTTCATTTTACTAATTTCATATTTAATTGTATTTTTACTATGAAAAACATTAACATACATAATGTGAAATGGGAGTATGCCATCAGGGAAAAATTTTTCTTTGCTAAATGCAATATGAGAATGATATTCAATAAACTCTTCTAAATAGAAAAAAAAAATAAAATTATAAACCATTATAGTGCTTTACATTGCTGTGACCATATTCAGGATTCATTAAAATGTTGATTTATGAGGTGTTTGTTCTCAAGGCTATAGGCTGCAGGGTGCACCCTGGTGGGGGCTGAGAAACCCTGGAGGACAGCAGGTCCTAACAGACCCTGAGAGGGAAGTTCACCTGAGGCGGAGCCAGCCCTAACCTTACGTATTAGGACTAGTTTGGGAGTGGAAGAAACTCCAGTTTAAGTTGGTTTAAGCAAAAATGAGGTTTTATTGACTTTCACAGCAGAAAGGTCCACAAGACTGACTTAAGATATGGCTGTAACAAGGCCTTATGTGTCTCACCTCTCGGCTCTTTTCTCTTCTGCACTAGCTTTTTAAATTTATTTAATTTAATTTATTTGTTTGCTTGTTTGTTTGTTTCTTTATTTACTTATTTTATGGCTGGCTCAGCCTGCCCTGGTGGTGGGGCTGGTGCAGCATGTGGTGCCGGGGGTCGAACCGCAGTCCCTGCAGTTACCTGAGCTTTCCTAAGCAGGTGCTTTAGACCACTGAACCATCACGCCGGCCCCTAACTTTTTAGTTATTTATTTATTTTTTTATATTTGGAGAGGCCAGGGAGATAGCTCAGGGGCACAAGTGCCTACCTGGCAACCTGGTAAGTGCAATGTCCTGAGTTCTCTCTCTGGTTCCTAAAAAGAAAGAAAGAGAGAAAGGAAAGAAAGAAAGAAAGAAAGAAAGAAAGAAAGAAAGAAAGAAAGAAAGAAAGAAAGAGAGAGAGAGAGAGAGAAAGAAAGAAAATGTATATTTGGTACAGGGTCTCACTATGCAGCTCAGACTCATAGCGATCCTTCTATTTTCAGCCTCTCCAGTGCTGGGATTACAGGCTTGCACCACCACACCCAGTCTCAGTGGCTGGCTCAACGCGCTGCACAAACTTTATACTCAGTCCCCATGATGACAAGATGGCTTCCACAGTGTGTGCTGCATGTCCTCCAAGACGCAAGTCCAGCCAAAAGGAAAAGGCTCTTTTTAGTGCCTCTTCACAAACCTGGGGTTCACCATGGCTGGTCTCTCCTTGAATCAGTTAATCACTGTTACCAGTAGAAGACAGTGAGCTGATTGGCTTAGACCTCTGGAAAAAGAGTTGTGAAGGCCCAGGGAGGCCACAGGCACAACGTGTGTGGACCCGTCCACAAGGGAACTGTTGCTGAGATTGAGCGCGCCAAAGGCAATCGACAAATGCCACTCTCCAATCAAGTAATCACTCACAACACTCCCCGGGAAAGCCAAAGGCAAAGTGGCCAAGATAGCACATACCAAGAGGCTGAGGTAAGAGCACTGCTAGTTCAAGGCCAGCCAGGGCGACTTAGGAAAACTCTGTCTCAAGACAAAAGCATTTTAAAAGGGTTGGGGATGTAGCTTAGTGGTAGAGCTCTTTCTTAGCATGGGTTCAGTCCCCAACACAGAAGGAAGCAAAAACAAGCAAGAAAGAAAGAGAGAGAAAATGCCTGACACTCAGGACCAATCTAGCTCTAAGAATAGGAAACTAAAACCCATGGCTTCTTGGGAACCTTCATGACACTTACTTATGACATTATATAGTGTAGGAAGTCATTTCTTTTTTCTTTTTTTCTTTTTTTTTTTTTTTTTGTAGAACTGGAGGTTGAACTCAGGTCCTTGTGCTTGCCAGGCAAGCGCTTATTCTACTGAGCTGTCTCCCCAGCCCCTTCTTTTTTTCTTTGCACTAGGGTCTTGCTATGTCTTCCAGGCTGGCCTTGATCTCACTTTGTAGCCTAGGCTGGTCTCAAACTCAGAGCAATCCTCCTGCCTCCCCCACCCGAGTGCTATGGTTACAGGTATTTGCCACCACACCCAGCCGGGAAGAAACTCCTAATCAACTTGTTCCTTCTTATCAATACATAACTTCTGCGAACATTAGTGCCAAAAGCCTCCCTTCCTCTGTGCTTCCCCTGAATGACCAGTCTTGCAACATGACTTCCCCATTTCTCTCTGGCCAGGTCTCATCTCTATCTCCCTCTTTCAGGTGCACTTAGGTCGACCGCAGGCTCTCTCTGTGCTGAAGAGGAAACATCTGGCCTTTTGGTCCCGTCAATTCTGAATATAGTTAGCATGCAACAGATAGGGCTGCCTGGACAGTCAGGGACCACCATGGAGACAAAGGACAGATGTACATCCAGGCCCCTAACTTGTCTCTCCTTAGCAGCACGACCTGTATTTCATTCTGAGGAGCCAGAGACTTACAAGCTTTTCCTGCTACATGAACAAGGACCTTCATTTGGACCTCCAGAAGGCTGGTGGGTAACTCAGAGCAGAACAGAGCTTCACTGTGTGTCCCTCTCCTTTAGTACCCAAAGATTTTGAGTCACATCTTAGCCCTGCATAGAGGCATTTTTTTTCTTTTTTCTTTTACATATTTGGTACAGAGTCTCACTGTGCAGCTCGAACTCGTCAGACTTGTCCATCTCAGCCTCCTCAGTACTGAGATTACAGGCATGCACCACCCTGCCTGGTCTTGGTGGCCAGCTCAGTGTACCTGGGGGCAGGGCCAGTGCGGCATGTGGTGCCAGAGATCAAACCCCGATCCTAGTGCTTGCCTAAGCAGGCACTTAGTCCACTGAGCTATCTTGCTGGCACTGCATAGAGGCATTTAAAGAGTCTGTCTGAAAACTGGTTGGACAAGTTTTGCCACCACACTCAGCCAAGAAGAAACTCCTAATCAACTTTTTCATTCAGTACATAATTTGTATTGATGTTGTGAATGTCAAGTCATCCCTTCCTCTATGCTTTTACTGAGTGACCAGTCTTTTTTTTTTTTTTGCAGAACCGGGATTTGAACTCACAACCTTGCATTTGCCAGGCAGGCACTTGTTGAGTGACCAGTCTTGCAATATGCCTTCCCCATTTTCCTTTGTCCAAGCCCCATCTCTATCTCCTTCTTTCAGGTGCACTTAGGTTGGCCACGCTAAATTTCTATACCCACCTCAAGACAGAGGACATCAAGATGAGAGATTCACAGCAACAACCAATCCATCTGTGATCCTGAGCATACAGACTTTTTTTTTTTTTTTTTTTTTGAGGGACTGGGGTTCAAACTCACAACCTTGCACTTGCCAGGCAGGCACTTGTGCCACAGAGCTATCTCCCCAGCCCCTTTATTAAAGATTTTTTTTTTTTTTTTTTTGGTGGTACCAGGGATCGAACTCAGAACTTTGTACTTGCCAGGTAAGCACTTACTCCACTAAGCTATCTCCCTGGCCCCCTGAGCATACAGACTTTTATTCTGACTTGTTTCCTGCCTTATGTTCACAGCCCAGCCAGAAATGAAGGACAAAAGGCGAGGCTCTTTTTATTTGGGAAAATAAAATTATAAAAATACGACCATTCAATTGTGTTGATGTGTCAAAGATTTTATCTTACTCTGTATTTAGTAAAAGAACACAGTGAAATCTTAAAATCAGTTAAAAGAGATTTAAAAATACGTATAAACACCAGGAGAGGTGGCAGAGGCCTGTTATCTCAGCACTCCAGAGGCTGAGGAAGGAGGATTCTACAAGCTCAAGACCAGCGTGGGCTATCTAGTCAGTTCAGGGGTGGCCTGAATTATACAGCAAGACACTCTCCCTCCAAAAACAAAATAAATACCAAAAATTTTTAAATTAAAAATAAAAATAAGTATATACGCAGGTAGGCAATTATACTTCTGTATGTATATACATAGGCAATCAGAAATGCTGAAATGTATTTGCAAAGAGAAGGAAAAATTAGTTGATGTTAACTGAACCTTAATCAATTTCAGCTCTTTCAGAGGAAAACTGTATCTCTATGGAGAACATGCATTTGTATGACTTTTTTAAAGGGCAGAACACTATTTATTGGGGGAAAGAAAGCTATTGTCCAAGAGAGGGACAGAAGGGGCCCCGAGAGGGTTGCCTGGGAATCTGCCATTTCTAGGCATGTGTGGGACTATTGGTATTTCACAAAATTGGAAAATAGTGCAAAAATTGAGATGTAGAGATAGTAATAAAGGTAATGCTGGATGGTACACCCAGTGTTCTCCTTCTTTCCCTCTTCTTTTTCCCAATATTCTTCTTGCAGCTTTGAAACTCTTTCAGGGTTTCCTTGCAGAAGAGTGGCCCTTCTCAGGACCTGTGTTTCAGCCACCTGCACCTTGATGCCTAGCTACTTTTGTTGCAAGGGTGGCTGGGAAATGTAGTCTCTTTAGCTGAACACACATCCGAAGTGAAGTGGGCTTCTGTTGATAAGGTTGTCTGTCTCTATGAGGCACCCACTTGAGGCACTTATAGTGCTACCTTAATTATCGTTAGCTCAAGGATGCTGCAGTGGACAGCTGCTGTTTTGATACCTTAGTACAACTCGCGCTTGTGCCATAAGAGGCCTTGACTTACGGTGATTGGTGATTGATTGAGGATTGGACATTAATTCAAGCCAGGCCGATTAGATTTAACTTTGAGACTTTTATTGGGACAAAACCTTTAATTTACAATAGAATATGGTAATAGTTAGATTTGAATGATATAGAATCAATTTCCTGACGAAGTTCAGGGCCCAAGTAGATTTCTGTCCCCTCTGTAATAGCCCACTGTCTTTCAAAGGGCCTGTGGCTTTCCAGTGTCCAACACGGGATGCTCCTTGATTTAATTATTTAATGTATCATCTCTCCTTTCTGTACCTGAGATCTGCAAGACTGGGGAACCACAGGAAGATCAAATATGGGTTTCAGTGCCAGCTGTGCGATGCATAGGACACCCAGAAAACCAAGTCTGCATTTCACTATTCGGAGCAAAAGAGAATTCAGCGCAGAGAATGGGTCACAAGATGAAATACAGCTGGTGGGAGAATTGGGGACAGCAGGGGGCCACGGCGGACCCCAGGCTAGCGCCTAGATCCGGGCGCAGGGGCTGGGAGGTTCCCCCCACAAAACAGAGGAGAACCAGTGACTACCAGAGATGCCACTAGAGGGGTGCAGGTGGGCGGGTGGGATGGGGCGGCTCACAATGATTGAACGTAGTGCGGAGCTGGAGCTGAGAAACCGGGGCAGTAGCTGCAGGACAGCGCCCCCTTCTGTCCAAAGAACAGAGAGGGGCAAGGACGGAGAGGCGACATCAGCCCACCGCCAGGCAGGACCGGTCATCATCACATCTGAGATATTATGGGTTGTTCCACGCATCTTTATTTTACAAACTGCTAAGAAAGATGCTTCTGACTACAGAGACACATTGTCAAGGCTCCACTGCAACGCGTTCCGATATAAACATTTTGAAACATCACAAGGGAGAAATGGGAAAAGGTTGATCCGTGGGTAGAAGACACAGACAAGAGCGAGACATTTGGGCGTGGTGTTGCTGCACAGTGGGGTGGCTGTAGGTAGCAAATCTCAGAAGTCAGGAGAAAGTATTTTGGATGTTTCTCCATAAAAAAATGATGAATGAGATAACGTCTAATTTGATGTAAATACTACACAATGTAAACATGTACTGAAATGTCATACGGTATCATGAATATGAACGTAATGATTTTTATGTATACATCAAATGAGATTGGTGCATTCAGCGTGGTATGGCCATAGACTATCAAAAAATTTTTTTGCCTTGCACTTGCCAGGACCTTGCACTTGCCAGGCAGGCACTTGTGCCCCTGAGCTATCTCCCCACCTCCCACCCACCACCCCCCCTTTTTTGGCTGTATTTTAGGGAAGAATCTACAGGGTGTTCAGGGTCTCACTACTAGATCAGACTTGTAGCAATCTGCCTGTTTACAGACTCCTAAGAACTGGAATTACAGTCAGAGCCACCCCACCCAGTCTCAATCGCCGTCTCAGTGTGCTCCAGGGGCCAGGCCAGCATGGCAGGCCCGGGGATCTAGCCCCCTGCCCCTGATCCTGCTTGCAGGTGCTTTAATCCGCTGAGCTATTTGGCCGGCCCTTTTTGTCTTTTAGAGACGGTTTCACTATGCAGTTCAGGCTAGCCTAGAACTCACTTTGTAGCCCAGGCTAGCCTCAAATTAAGTTATCCTCCTGCCTCAGCCTCCCAAGAGCTGGGACTACAGGTTTATGCCACCATGCCTGGCCTCTATTTATCAGTTTTTTAAAACTTTAATTTAAGAAAATAATCATCAAAAAATGTTGAAATGTGAAAAGTGTGCACATTAAGATCAATAAAATATGCTATTTGTTGTATGGCCTTAAGTACGCGTGACCTCACTTCATTTCCACCTTTGAGCTTTGATTTTACTATCTGGACATTAGAGACAATATAGTACCACCTACTTCACAGGGTTTTCTTAAGGATTGAATTACCTAACAAAGATTGTACCAATGGCAGAGGTGATGGTGATGGTGCACATCTGTAATCCCATTTAATTGGGAAACTGAGGCAGGAGGATCCAAAGTTGGAAGACAGCCTGGGCAACTTTCAGACCCTGTTTTTGGAAATGTGGGTGTGAGGGTGGGCAAGGTAGTTCAGCGGACTAAGTGCCTGCTTAGGCAAGCACAGAGACAGGGGTTCAATTCCCAGCACCACATGCTGTGCCAGCCCCACCTCCAGGGCATATATATGTGTGTGTGTATATATATATATATATATATATATATATATATATATATATATGACAACTGCTATATAAAGTTAGGTAAAAACGAAGGTGATGAAACAATTGTTAGCGTGGTTTGATTATGAGTGATGAAATAATATAAATAGCATCGATAGCATGCTTCTAATGCTTCGAATCAGGGAATGAAGCTGAGATGAAACCAAACGCCTCACCCACCTGCCTGCAATCTCCCCCCAGGCCGTGACTTATCCTGTCCAGGAGGTTAGTCAGGATCCAGGATGTACCCCAGACACCCGGCCAACGCTTCCCGAGCTTATTAACAAGGAGTCATTTCTGACTCACGAGCGCGACCCTGTGTTTAAGTCCGTGTCCCCTCGCGCACGCGCACACCTGAAGCGAGGCACCCGCCCCCCAGGTAACCAGCACCGCCTACTGGACTGCCACTTCTCGCCCGTTTGGTTCCGCCCACAAACGGAACGCGCAAGCTTTCTAGTTTCGCTCCGCCCCTCACTCTGGTTTCTCGCGACATCCAACTAGTGGCGGTCTGAACCTCGCGATAAGTATGTATAGTCTCGCGAGAGTACGCCGGGTGGACGGGTTCTGGGGCGGCCCTAGCCGGCGAAGAAGAGTTGCATGTGTCGCTTGAGCTGGCGGGAGCGGCGGGACCGGAGGCGGCGAGGACTGTGCGACCGCCCGGGTAAAGATTCCCCACTCCCCTTCAGAGTTCTGAGGCTTGTAGCGGGCGGCAGGCTGAGATGCCGCTTGGAGGGAAGGGGCCGGGCGTCTCCACCCCCGCCCACATGGGCCTCCTCTGGTGTCCCGGGGGTTGCCCCTCCGCCTCAGCATTGCTTGTCCTTGTCGCCTCAGCCCTCTTACGTTTCGCCCCTACCTGGTTCTTCTGTTCTCACTTTCTTTCCTCATCCTCTGCGGTTCCCGGCCACCCAGTTCCCACTCCTCAGTGGCCCTACACTCTTACGTTCTGGACACCTCGCGTGTGACCCGCCCCTCTGCCTTGGGTCTCTCGACCTCTCTTCTTTCATCTCTTTGGAGCCTTCCTTTCACTACAGCTTGCATCTCTCCCAGGTCGCTCTCAGACATTTTGCTCCGTCTTCATCGAGGTCACCCACCATTTGCATTTCTGCCCCCCAAATGCTTCTTTTTCTCTGCACCCCCTTCCTCAACTGCTTGTTGCCGTGTAGACTTGTAGATCAGATGGATGTGTCAGGAATGGCTCTCATGTCATGATCTAACGCAGCCTTTCTTCCTGACTTCACAGTCTTGGGGTGGAAGGCTGTGTGGTGAAGGAAGTCAAACTCCTGACTCCCAGTCCTGTTCCCTTGATGTCTTCAGAGTAATGACGGTGTCGTTTTCCTCGCTTATAGGTTTATGAAATGGCTGCTGACATTTCTGAAACCAGTGGGGGTGATTTTAAAGGAGATCCGAAGAACAGTGCCAAGTTAGATGCTGATTACCCACTTCGAGTCCTTTATTGTGGAGGCAAGTGTTGGAAGGCAGAGGCTGGGTTTTACCACATTTTGATACTTTGTGTTGATAGTTTTACATTTGGTCCTCTTCAGTTTTACTTTTATCCAACTCTGAAGAGGATGCAGAGGTTAACAGATTTTCCCGTTTCCCGATCTTTCTGGTTTTAACTTGCTGCTTGGCCTGGAGGAGCTTACAGTCCTGTGGAACTGGAGACATGCAAACACGTTATTTCAGCTGGGTGTTATGTGCTGTTCTGGCTGTTTAAAGGAGGACTCCTTGGGGATACCAAGTCCTGAGGGATAGGCAAGAATAGAGGAAGAAGTGAGAAATAGCGGCCTAAGGGGACAGAACAGCTATGCAAGAAGAAGCCGGTATGTGTCTGGAGACTCTAGCAGTCTCAAAGTAGGGAGCAGGGATAGCAAACTGGCTTAACAGTGGAGAGGAGGATGGAGTGAGAAGAACAGCACATCCTTGGGGAAGTCCTTTTTTTCCCCTTCATTTGAGACCATACTTAGTTGTGGGAAAGTCTTTTGATTTGAGTAATGATATACATGTTAAATTTAATAAATTTCTGCCTATGAATATTTTCCCTCAGTTTCAGTAGGATTTTTTTTTTTTTTTTTTTGTCTGTTTGAGACAGGGTCTTACCATGCAGTTCAGGCTGGCCTTGATCTCACTTTTGAAGCTCAGGCTGGTCTAGAACTCACACGATCCTCCTGCCTCAGCCTCCCAAGTGCTGGAATTACAGGTGTGTGCCACCATGCCTGGCAAATTCCTTTTTTTTTTTTTTTTTTTAAACTTAATTTATTTACTTATGTTATGGCCGGCTGAGCCTGCCCTGGGGGGTGGGGCTGGTTGCAGTATGTGGTGCTGGGGATCGAACTGTGGTCCCTGCAATTGCCTAAGCTTGCCAAAGCAGGCACTTTAGACCGCTGAGCTATCTCGCTGGCCCCTCAGTAGGGAAATTTCAATTCAAGGATCTATTTTATTTGCTCTTTGGGAACTTTTTTTGTTTGTTTGTTTGTTTTTTGGCTGGCTCAGGCTGCCTGCCTTATGGGTGGGTGTGAGGATCTAACCACCGTCCCCTGTGCCTGACTGCTGTTGCCCTCACAGTCAATGAAACCACTGAGCTAACCTGAAAGCCCCCTTGTTTGCTCTTTGGAACTTTTAGAAAAATTTGAAGGTACAAGACAGTAAAGGGGCAAATAGATCTTTTTTTTTCAAAAGTATTTTTGAGTACCTACTTACTGTGTTCTGGACATGTTTCAGGTGCTGAGAACTGAAGAATAAATAAAAAGGGAAAAAGTCTGGGATATAGCTCAGTGTGAGGTTCTAGATTCCGTCCCCAGTGCTGAGGACAGAGATTAGTGACTCATCATTTATTGAATGCCCTTCATAGTGAAATAAAATTAGTGTGCATTACCTTAAATTTTAGAAAATTTATTATTATTAGTAGTAGTTATGTTATTTGCTGTATGGGGAATGGATTCTAGAGGCGCTTTTATAGTGAGCTGTGTTCCCAACGTGTGTGTGTTGGGGGGGGGTGCTGGGGACTGAGCGAAGGTCCTTGTGCATGCGAGCGAGAGCTCTACCACTGAGCCACATCCCAGCCCTCCCAGTTCTTATATTTTGAAACAGGATCTCACTAAGTTGTCAAGACAAGACTCAACTTCCTTGCTGTCCCCCTGCCTCAGGCTCCTGGCCTGGTTGTCTCACTTTGACATTTGTTTCCCTCTGCTCCTGGCTTTTTAAAACTGGGGGTTGAACGCCAGGGCTTAACAGTAAGCTAATCTCTAGCCCTTTTTCACTTTCAAACAAGACCTTATTGACTTGCTAAATTGCCCAGGCCCAGGTCAAACTTGTGATCCTCCTGCTTTAGCCTTCCAGAGGGCTGGGACATGGTGTGCCCCATCATGCTTGGTTTATCTTCCATCCTAATTAGTTACTGTTCTTTCCTTTTGGAGTCATTGGCTAGTATTTGCTTTGTGACTGTAACATTTAGCAGGTATATGGCCCTGGGCAAGATACTTGATTTCTGTAAGGCTCAAAGGTCTGTTTCTAATGTAGTGGAATGAGAAAGATTACATGTTAATTCAGATAATTGGTGTAAAGTACCTGGGATAAGTAGGACCTAGTCTTCTAAATGCTGCCATTGTTTTGTTGTTGTAGTATGCTAGTGCATTGTGATTTTTCATCTTGTTTGTCAGATGTAGTTTAGAACTATTATGACACTGGGGCTGGGAGATAGTTCAGTAGAATAAGCTCTTGCCTGGCAAGAGTGAGGGCCTGAGTTCAATCCCCAGTTCCAAAAGAAAGGAAGAAAGAAAGGAAGGAAGGAAGGAAGGTAGGTAGGTAGGTAGGTAGGTTGGTTGGTTCTGACACTGTATGGTGGTGTACACTTCAATCCAGCACTCAGGAGACTGAAGCAGGAGGATTACTGCAAAGGCAAGGGCAGCCTGGGTTATTTATTTATTTATTTGCAGCACCAGGGATTGAACTGAGGACCTTGTGCTCGCCAGCCAGGTGCTTAAGCCGCAGGGCTATATCGCCAGCCTCCAGCTTGGGTTAGATAATAAGTTCAGAGCCAATTTGAACTGTATAGTAAGACCATGCCTCAAAAAAACAAACAAAAAGAACTATTATTCTGGCACTATGACTTAGTGGTAAGAGCACTTGCCTGGCATGTGCAGGGCTCTAGATTTGATACCTAGCACTATAAAAATAAAAGTTGTTTTTGTGTCTATTTTATCAAATCTAAGATTTTTTAAAAATGCACTATGTGAGATTCTCCTAAGAAAGAAAAAATACTATTAGATTGGTATTGCATAATTATAAGACATAGCTCTACAAAAAATATAAAAGTAGAGTTGATGAAATACAAGATATGAAAATCATGTATTGAATTGTTTACATCACTTCTTAGATAGCTTTTGGGTGGGTTACTGGTGTTTGAATCCAAAGCTTTCACACTGAGCTACATCTCCAGCCCTTTTTATTCTTTTATTTTGAGATAAATTGACCTAGTCTGTAACCCTCCTTGCTCGGATGACTTAGGAAGAACT
>PVKN010036453.1:0-11429 GCA_004027915.1 Capromys pilorides | reverse complement strand
TGACAAATGGTAAACATGTTCACCAGAAGAAGGATAGCCTCTTTAATAAATGGTGCTGGAAAACTGGCTTTCCACATACTGAAGACTAAAATTACACCCACCACTATCACCATGAACTAAAGTAAAGTCAAAATGAATCAAAGATGTAAATACTAACACAGAAATATTAAATCTATTGAAAGAGAAAGTAGGTAAAAATATTAAAGTTATAACTATACACAAAGAGTTCATGAATAAAAGTCCAACTGTATAGGGCAAGAATCAAAAGCTGGAATCCCGTCTTATTAAAAAGATGTGCAAATTAAGAGAAGCCATCAATAAAATCAAAAGAAAACACACAACTTGGTAAAAAAAAAAAAAAGTGAGCCAACTGTTCCTCAGAGAAAGGGCTTCTATGTAGAATACGTAAGTCATTTAAGAAATCATACTCAAAAATTCAGACCCAGGCCAAAAATAGACATCTGGAATGAATACATGCTTCTTAGATGAAGAAATTCACATGGCAAGTAAATGTATTCAAAAATGTTCAACACCACTGATCATCTGAGGGATGTAATTAAAAAAATACTGAGGTTCCATTTGACCCCAGAAAGAATGACTATCATCAAGAAATCAACCAATAACAAATGCTGGCAGGTCTGTGGGACAAAAGGAACTCTTCTCCACTGTTGATGGGAATATAGACTGGAACAACTACCCTGGAAATCAGTATAGAGATTCTTCAAAAGTCTAGGATTAGAGGCCCCATTCAATCCAGATATCTCCTTTCTGGTACATTTCCAGAAAAATTAAAAACATCATACCACAGCAATATGTGTGCATTTATGTTTATAGTAGCACAATTTGTCATAGTTGAATCCTAGAAACAATCTAAGTGCCCATCAACCAAGGGATATATAAAAGCAAGATGTGGTATTTTATACAATGGAATACTATTCAGTTATAAAGAAAGATATATGGATAATTGGATGTGACTAGACACCATACTCATAAGAGAAACAAATCAGACTCACAAGGGTAAACATTATATGGTCTCCCTAATGTAAGAACCTGAAAGAATACATAAAATCCAAAAGGTACAATAGATCTTGTGAAAGGAAAAGAAAGTACTCAAAAGAAAGAAAAACTGTGATGAAAAGAAAAAAGAAGAAAGTGAAAAAGAAAACATAACTAAGGTAATTGTACTAGTAGTTTCTATTAGTGTATTGAAAGGAACAGATAGTGCTTACATTGATTAATCTTACCTACCTATATGTGGTAACCTGAGCAACTATTTTAAAAGTGCACTATGCAATATAACAACCATTATTAATTTTCTACCATCTTGTTTTGAAATTGTTTCATTTTTAATTTTTTTAAATTTTCTTTAAAATAAAAAAACAAAAAATGCAGCATGGCCCTGGACTTCAACATGGCACTTACAGGCCTCAGTGCACTTTCTGCCAGATGCCAGAGCCACCATTCTGAAAGTCAGTGATCCATCTGGGAGTGGTGGACATATCCCTGACTCCTTTACCCCCAGTAGCAATGGGAATCCAAGTTTGGTATTCTAAGGGATGGGTATAAGGTGATTCTGGCCACAATCCTCTCATAGCAGGAACATGTAGCCTGCATCCTCCCAGATGGGTAGGATCTCTATATGAGATTTTCTTTGTGCCCTGTCATTCCAACCAGGATGGGACACACTAATAGCATCGTCTCCTAGGCACACATGCTTAACCGAGTACAACAATCACCTTGTTTGTAGATTCATACTGAACTGACTGACACAGCGAAAGGCCTCACATAGAAGATCATGTTGGTGTCCCTGATCAACATGACTGACTGATAGCAAAACAAAACAGGCTTTACCTGGGATCAGCAATGCTGGGTTGTCCAGGTGCTAATCCATAATAGCACAACCACCTCATGGTTACTGGGACCTATTATGTACAATGGCTGGGTGGGTGGATGACTAGAAATCAGGTAACATTATTAAATGTAGACACACTTTCTACTTTACAGGTGAATATATCAGTGGGGAACTGTACTATGGGGTAGATGGCACTTGATCTTTGCAAATTGTATGTTACTAATAAATGATATCAACACTTAGTGGAGGGAGTACAGCTCATCAGTGGGCTACAGTACCCACCAATTGATCAAACATGGAGGTCTTAAGGGTCTGTGGCCTCATAGGCTGGCCATACCTGCCTGCACACTAGACAGAGGTGGTACCATACTCAACACTGACCTGGTGGTTTTGTCCAGTGGCCTTGATAATACCAGGGACAGACACCATAAACCATAAACTCTCCAAGTTGAAGCACTTGCCTAGCACATGGCTCTGGCCATAAGTGTCATGCACCAGGCTTTGATGTTGCTCACGTATGAATCTTCTCAAATGAGGGAGTTGGTTTTGGAAAACTGCATGGCTTACTGTAAGTCAGTTTGCTGACTGTAGTGCAAGGAGTACCTGTGCCTTCTTGCATATAGACTGTTGCATTTATATCCCAGAATACCAAACACAGATATAAGAAGCCTTATAAGAAATGTGTGTGTAGGGCCGGCGAGATGGCTCAGCAGTCTAAAGCACCTGCTTAGGCAAGCTTAGGCAACCCCAGGGACTACAGTTCGATCCCTAGCACCACATGCTACACCAGCCCCACCCCCAGGGCAGGCTGAGCAGCCATAATATAAATAAATAAATGCTAAATTATAAAAAAAAAAGAAAGAAATGTGTGTGGGGGTTTCTTCTATCCAGGCCTTGAAGCAGGACCCACTCCCTTATGGTGAGAGTCCCTGGGACTGAGTGGCCATACGCTGCACTGCATAGGCAAAGGAGATAGTGGTATTGTGATTCTCCTTTTATTGTTGCTGTGGTCTATGTGCACAAAAGCCCTCCTGATGGGCTGCTCACCTTTTCCCAACCTTCGAGGGTATGGCATGTGGGGAGCCACAGCAGATCACATCAAAATGAGGGGCATTTGAGGTCTGTGAGGACATGACCTTGCCACCTGGCACAGATGTCAATGAGATACACTTATCATATTAGTCACTTTTCTCTCAATGCAGGGACAAAATACCCAATACCCAAAATTAAAGCAGGAAATGCTCACTTAGCTTATAGTTAGTGGAAGTTTCAGTCCATACTTGGCTGGCTCCAAGACAGTGGCACCTGGAAGAGGGTAGCAGCTCATAGTGGCTGGAAAAGCAGCAAAGACAAAGGGAGGAGCAGCAGGTGTAACAGCTAGCAAGCTGCTGTCCCTCCCTTACATTGTATGCAGATTACCTACCCCAGGGCAGGTGTAGCACTCATACCCATAAACCCAGAAAGCAACCACAAATTAATCACAAACTCTAGAAGCTGTCCCATGACTGCATGAGGTTTTAAGGGGACAATTAGACACAAACTATAACAACTTGTTTAGCATGATTTACTGAGCATAGGCAACCACACATGTGTTATTCCATTATGACAGTTCACGAGAATGTAAAGCTTGATAGCTTGAAACTGATTATATATATATATATATATATATATATATATATATATATATATATATATATAGAAAGAGAGAAGGAAGGAAGGAAGGAAGGAAGGAAGGAAGGAAGGAAAGAAAGAAAGAAAGAAAGAAAGAAAGAAAGAAAGAAAGAAAGAAAGAAAGAAAGAAGAGTCAAACAACCAAACAAAAAAGGCGCTTTTGGTTGTTGTTGCTGATGTCAGCTCCCAAGATTTCTTTTGCTTGGGAACCTCACTTGTGAAAATACCACTTCAGTCCCCCCTACATTGCATGATTTCTGTTTGTCCTATCTGGAGAAAAGGGTGACCATCTGGTGGGTTGAGGTCAGGACACTACTAACTATTCTACAATGCACAAGATAGCCCTATACAAAAAAAAAAAAAAAAAAGTCTGTCCAAAATGCTCAATAGCAATGAATTTGAGAAGCCTTGTTGTACAACAAGCATAGGAACAACTCTGCTCAAAAGGAATGGCCAGACTGTCTTGGTACCAGTTAGTATAAACTTGGGTACCAGCTTTTTGCAGCAGGTTCCCATAATTCAGCTGGAAGAAGCTTTACCTAGCTGGAGGCCTTTCTCCCACAGAAGTTGCATTCCTCTGAGTGGAGAGGAAGCCATAAGTTCTGAGCTGCTGGGAGGAAAACCCTGTTCCCAATTGCTTTCAAGGTCACATCATACTCTCACACAGTAGAACAAATGTGTCATCTTGCTCTATTGAAGTTCTTCCCTAAAGAGAAAAGTATTAAGAGTTCTTTTAATACCTGTGAATAATTTCAATAATATATGCAGATTTTCAAAAACTCTTTATAGGAAAAGTTTGGCCTGTGAATGAGTCATATCCACAGAGAAAGTCACAAACACACACACCGTGCATGCACACTGTTCTGCATCCCATCCACCAGACAAACTACAAACTACAGGGTGAGAGGGAAAGGCTAATCCCAACACATGCTGACTCATTCAAAATTAATAGGATTGAATCAAAATTCCATGGGCACAAAGAATATTTTTCTTAAAGGTTTAAATACCTGAAGATACCACTGATCAAGACCAGCCTGGCTACAAAAAGTAAGTTCAAGGCCAGCCTGAACTGCATAGCGAGACCCTGTCTCAAAAAGACAAAAAAAAAAAAAAAAAAAGATTCCACTGAGATTTAACAGACTCACAGCAAAGCAAGCTGAGTGGGCCCAAAACCCAGTAGCCTCCCGAGTAGGCAAACACCAAGGGATCACCTGCCTGCTGTGCTGAACATGAAGCTGCTGCCCAGCCTGAGCCCTGGGAAGCACTTAGCCTTGACTGCACCTAGAAGAGCACTGCCCAGCAATTTGACCAGCAGATCCCAGGTGAGACATACCCCCACAGGTCGCACCTGCCTCTCTGTACAGTCCCCTGTCTGCCATAATTAGTACTTCCCACACTAGCAGGTGGCTTCCTGCCAAAGCAGGGAATGTGACCCCATCGCAGACCAGTCTTGGTGTCACATTCAAACCTCATATGCTCTGAAGCAGTTTTGCAAATCACTAATAGTTTCTTAAAAAAAAAAAAAAAAAAATATATATATATATATATATGTATATATATATATATACACACACACACACACATATATATGGAGGGGAAGCGGAGAAGTATTGCAGCCAGCTGACTGACACAAATCCACAACCTGGCAGCCAGCCTCAGCCCTCAGAACAAAAGTGTCACCTGTGGAGGCTATACTCACTCCTCCTTTCCCAGTCTCTTTCAGTGGAGCTTATCTGATTCTTTCAGCCAGGTGTGATGGAGCAGAGAGTGTCGATGTCACCACAGAGTGGGAGCAGCTGGCTGGCTCAGAAGCCACCGGGGAAAACCAGCTTTCAGATGCTGCTCTCAGCAGTGGGAGTGGCAGCCCAGATCTGTATTGCTCTCCTTCCAAACTGATGGCTCATAAAAGGAAGGACGCAGGAACCACAGCGGATCCCTACGAGGGTGAGGGGAACCTCTCATCACATGCTTCCGAGAGGTAGGCAACCTTTCAAAGATATGAGAAACATTAGCCCAGTGTCGCTTCATCACTCAGAATCCTTAGTTTTGATTTAGTTATTCACTGCTAACTTCTTTGTCAAACAAGTGTGCTACCAGGATTTTCTTAGAGCAATAGCACTCAAGGTAGAGTCCCGTAAACAGGTCCTACCTCAGGAATTTCAAGCAAGGCAAACTCTCAGGCCTGCCTGACCCCAACATGCTCCGGTCAGCAGCTCTCTGACCATCCAATTTTACAAGTTTCCCAGGTGATTGTGGTATACTCTAACGTTTCCAATCTTCTTTGAACAGGAACAGACTAAATTGCCAGCCCAGATATTGTGGGTGATTTCAGCCCTGGGAGAGTTCATCCCTGGCAAGTGCATTCCTTCCACAGTGCCTTTGTTGTGGCCCCACCTTCCCTTCCAAAAGTGTTATTTACTGATGTCAAGCTTTTTAGAATTTGGAATTTAAACTTCTCTTAGTGTGAATGTTATATTAGCATAAATTTCTCCTAGAATGCAGATATTGCTAATGGATACATTTCAAAGCCAAAACAACTCTCACACCTGTCATCCAGTAAGGGAGTTCATTTTACCCTAACACAAGCAATCCTATGTGAACTTCATCAGCTTGTTAAAACAAAATGGTTAGTTGTCTGAAAATAGTGAATGGAAGAGAAGGTCAGTGATAAAAGACAGTATGTATCAATGTGCATGCATGAAATAGGTGTCAGTCATATACGTATCTCACACAAAGATCTATTGGGAGCTATTTCTGTTAAGAATACTAGGACCTCTTGTCTCTAACCTGCTCGTACAAGATCACTATGTTTCATCATAGTTTTCATAGCTCACCAGAATCATTTCTCAGTACAGCTCTCCACACTATTTTCAGTGTACCTCCTCAAGGCCCAATCTTGTCCAAATAACCCGTGGTATGCCCAGGCTTTCTGCTTTATTTTCACTATGTTCTGATTCACCGACATCCAAACCTTCTCCGCTGCGCAGATTTCCCCAAACTTCACTTGGAATACATTCTCCATAATGTACCTCACTATACAGCTGGGAACATTAAGTACTCAGTGTCAGCAATCACGCATAAGAAGAGCTTCCATGCACTTCATCCGGGACATAGATGGGAGTAACTTTTCAGGAAACAACTGGGAAGTAACATATTGTAAAAAGGGAAGAAACTGCCAAAAAAGAGAGGTAGTCTGAACAACTACTTGGAAGCTAACAATGTACAATATAAGAACGATTGTCAATGTCCTATCATTTTGTTTTGAAATTTTGTATCATTTGTATTGTTTTGTTTTTTAAAATTTTTTTAAATTCTAAAATGAAAAAAAATTATCTATCTTGAAGAAATATTAGGAATATTATGTTAATTTTCTAGGAGATCTGTGCAGTCCATAATATGCTGCCCTCTGCCCTTTGTTAACTGGCTCCTCTGGCTCCTGGTACATTAGGGAACCAAACACCTGGATTTGAAAACATACCTGTGGTGCCCTGAGATCCTCTGGGCTTCAGTTAAGTCAGATGTTTAAAAATGACACTAGTGCTTTGTCTCTCGGGTGAAGGTTGTTTGAATATCGCATGTAAAGCACTTGTCCCAGTGGCTGACAACCAGTTTACAATCAGTAACTGAAAAGGAGATGCATTTTGCAACTGTATTCTCTTTGTACACCTGACTGAACCAAGATGACCGAAGATAACAAAAGCTAGGCCGACCAGATTTCATTTCCTTGAGAATCTGGGATTGCAATGAACAGCCAGCTTCAATTCTACTTGTTCCTGCCTAAGAACATGTGCTTCCATGGAAATGCTTAACCTGTGAAGAATCCGCAGAGACAGACTGGTAAGTTTCACAAACATAGGGCTTAGAGATGATGACAGTTCTGATTTTGCTTTCTCCTAGCAGCAAGGCCTTATTTCTGGGTTTGAGACTCAGGAAATGCTCAGATTCTCTGTAGCCAGTTTCCTCCATCCCATAGGTTAGTGTAGTGATTGCTGTCTGTCTGCCCCTCAGGTCTTCCCCTCATCTGCTCTCTGCATGGAGGGACAGCTATAAGAGACTGTTGTCATCTAGGAGTCTCACTCTTTTCCATAAACTTTTATTTCTTGGGACTTTGGAGATCTTTTTATTCAACCGAATACCCCCCTATTGTATTCTCTGAGAACAAAACATGTGCCTGGAATTTTCTCTCATTCTCCAGCTTAGGATTTTCTTCTATATTGTTTGTCCTTTCCTGTTTTTTTTTTTTTTTTTAATTTCCATTCTGTAGTGTGTTATACACCTCCTACCTGGAGGTTTTTTTTTTTCCTTCATTACAGAGTTATCATGAGCAACCACACAGAAGGTATATTTGATGTCAGAAAGAGCTAACAAGCGCCCCTTAATTTCCTTTCCCCAGAAATCCATTATTATCTCCTCTAAACTACCAGCAAAGCCTAGGCATCTACTGAATGTCCCAGCCAATTGTTCTTGCTGTTTTCTATGTTTTGGTGAATATTGTAGAAGGGGCTGAAAGAGAAGTACAAGGTGAGATAGTCTTAGTCATGATTGGGAGACTTGACTCTCTACTGTCTCCTAATTTTTGATACAGGGTTCTTTTAAAGCAACATTCATGCCTCCTCTGTGCATTTTACCTCATAGATGATATTTTTGTTTTCTGCTTTGCAATGGAGACCTAGAACTTCCTTATTCCTGCTTGTTCATTTCTCAGTTGGCCATTTCATACCCTTAGTCAGGATAGAAAAAAGCAAGAAAATTATTGTTTTACTTCTTTCAGCTTGGGGGTGATGAGTGGACAACTATGGAATTACATGAGTAAAGCATTCACCAACACTGGCTCTTGAATTTTGGAGCTGTTCTTGAGAGACATGCTGTAGCAATGACATCATGTTTTAATTCTTTCCTGGATTACCACTTAGGAAAGTTTAAAATATTCAATTATTTCTCTTTCATTGTCTTGTTGCCCTAGTGCTGTACTTCTCATTTATTTGTTAGTTTTCATTCATCTCATCAGGGGGCATTGTAAAGCTAGATCACATGGGCATCATCTGGAAGTGAGGCAGTGTGTTGGTGTTGCTTTTAATTTATTGTAAACCATTTTTCCACTCTCTTTACAGTGAATATAGGTAATGACCAATGCATTTTTTCCGGACTATAAACTTCTTGCATTCAGGAATGATGACCAGTTGTCTGGCAATTCTCATGCATACTAGAGAAGCTAGCTTTAAGTAAGCACACAGAAGTACTAGAATAGGAGTTCTATGCAACATGCCAGATTGGATACTGAGTCTAAGACTATCTTCAAGTTACCGCTGAAGGTAAATGTAAGTGGATTAAACATTGAGAGAAAGCATAGAGTCTAAGGTAAAATACATCCATGGCTCACAATACCAAGCCAGAGAGTCTTCAATAAACCTCAGAAAAGTCTGGAAACGTTAAAAGTCAACATGAAGAAGCATTCATTTTAGTTGTAATAAGGACAAGTAAACACAATCTACTGCAAGGCCAAATCCACTGGTAATTACACAGAAATAGTAAAAAATCTACCATAGGAATATCAATAGAAATTCAAGTAAAAGTTCTAGGACTGTTAATGTTGCTCAAACCTATTCATATTTTATTGTCCATCAGCAAACACATTTTGTGTTGAAAATTTTTCAGCAACTGTGGCAACACATAACACAATTTGTGTTTTAAAGCGTGCTGTCAACTTTATTAGTTTTAAAGCATATCAGCACTTTCTAACTTTTAATTCAGAAAATTCTGTGCAAAGCACACCCCAAGAGATCCAGTAAGACTTGTGAGTAAATATCTTTTCACTTTTTCTGAGCTTTCTCACATATAATCTGTTCAAGAGTCCTATTCGTGCACAGAAATTGTATGGTTTGTAGCCACTGGGATCTAAATTTTAGACTGCAACTGAAACATTTCCCTACATTCCTTTTCCTATCTGTATGTCTGTCTATGAACTGAGAAAACAACGCCTTCCTGCCAGCTGATATTCTCAGATTCACACCTTCTCTGACTTCTGGGTTCAGTGAAACACTTGCACCTCTGCTTCTGTGCCCCAGAGGCATCTGAAAGCAATTTGCCTGTGATCCGCTTTGACAACCATCATCTTTGCCCTGCCCTTCCCCTATCACTGGGACATCTTTACTATGTTAATTCTCAGTCCACTTCTTTATCATGTTGCAGTACTGAGCACCATCTTTGATCTTACCTTTTTCTTTGCTCTCTGACTGTATCTCTTCCACAAATCCTGTCACCTCCATAAGATATATTTCTTACCATCTCTATTATCACAAAAATAATCTTCACCATTCTCACATTTCTCTCAGACATCAGCAATAGCTTCTTAATTATTTTTCTTCAAGCCTTGTGGATGGCTGGTCTGCCTACCACATTTAGCCAATGCCGTTTTGGTACCACAAATCAAATCATCAGCCTTCCTGAACACTAAGTAATCTTACCTGTCTGCTCTTCACCTATATTTTCTATCATTTACCTCTTTTCCTGTTTCTTTTTGGTTCTTCCTACAAGTCAAGCTCTTTCCTGGAATGATCATTATGTATCTGTTCCATCTGGCTTATAATTTGTTCACTTAATAACTTGCATGTTTAATATTTAGCTTTGAAAAAACAACGGAATAATCATGAGTATGTAGTGAAAGATTCACTGTGGTTGAGATGATGCTTTTATATACTTATTAATTTATATGTCAGCATTTCCAGTGCTTTATAGTAAAACAGGTGAGAATGTTTTTCGTGATGCAAAGAAAAGACATGTTTTTGCTCTCAAAAGGAGAGAAAATCAGGGATAATTCTGATGGAAAAAGTGCTGATCAGGTCAAGATTTAACAAAAGGAAAAATCATAAATAACTAACAAAGAAAGTTAATTTATCTAATGTGGAGTAGACAATGTGAACTGCTTTACCATAGCTGTACAGTCTTCAGTGCATTTGTGCAGGAAGCTATAGTACAGATGTGCTAAGTCTTGCATTTAGATGCACCAAGAATAAACCAGAGAGGTGCTTACTTCAGCAGCACTCATACTACATTTGGAATGATGCAGAGATGAGCAGTGTGGCCCTGTGCAAGGATGACACACAAATCTGTCAAGCATTCTATTAAATAAATAAATAAAACTGGGTAGCACCTGCAGAACACAGAGCAATTCAGGAGCATAAGAGAGAACCAGAAACTAAGAGAGCATAAAATAAAAGGATTTTCAGAACAAGATATGAAAGGCATAAAAGTAATGGAAATTTAATAACTTTGAATATGTTAAAATTAAAATTATATAAAAACTCATTATGAACAAAAAGAATAGACAAGCCAAAGATTGAGAAACATGTTAAGTATTTGCTGTGCATATAACTGACAATATTTTTAGTATCCAGAGTACATAAAGATTTCCAGTGTTTCTCTTGACAGGGCAGTTTGACAACAACTAGGAAACTTAAAGATATTCCTATCCAGAAACTTAGCAGTTGTGTTTTGGTGCAATTCTCTATGAGACCTTCATAGACAAAACCAAGGATAACGTTCTTTGCAGAACTACTTCTCATGAGTGAAGAATTGGAAACACCCCAGGAAGAGGCAGAAGTACAGCCAAAATAGACAGAAGAAAACAATGCAGTCGTTATAAAATGCAAAAATCTACATACAGAATATTCAGCATTCATTGATATAAAAGCATGTTTCCAAGTACGACATGCATCAAAATAAAACCACAATGTCTATGACTCATTGATTCTCTTTGAAAAGAAAATGAAAGAAGTAAAGTCAAGAAAGATTATGACTTTACAAAGCTAGAAGGGACAACCAATGAGGACTCATGATGTTGGCATTAAAGTCATTTTTATATGTGAAGCCTACAGTGTTAACTAAAAAGGACATAATGTAGGAGGTA
>PVKN010036452.1:0-11436 GCA_004027915.1 Capromys pilorides | reverse complement strand
AACTGCTACTTTCAAAAGACAAGCAGAGATTGACTGTACAATTATCCAAATTATTCTGCATGTATATACCTAAATATATCTTCCTCCCTTCTTTCTTTTGTTCTTTTTCTCATTCAGTTGTTACTTCCCATTGAATAAATTCTTTCCTTTTCACAGTATCTGTTGTACCTTTTAGATTTTATTTACTCTTTGAGGTTCTCACACTAACAAGATAATATGATGATTACACATGTGGATCTGATTTATTTCTCTTACCAGTACAATCTCTAGTTGCATCCACTTATCTACAAAAGCCTCAAATTTATTTTTTTTATACCTGAGTAATACCCCATTGTGTAAAAATACCACATCTTTTTTGTTTTCATTTCTCATTTGATGGGTATTTGGGTTGCTTCCAAGACATAGGTATGACCAATAGTGCTCTTATAAACATGGGTGCAACCATAGCACTGTGGTATGATTTCTTTTGGAAAAACACTTAGGAGGGGAATGGCTGGCTTGAATGGGACCTCCAATCCTAGCAAGATCTCTTTTATATTGGCATTAATCCCATTCCTGGGAGCTTTAGTACCTTCTTGGATTTCAACACATCAATTTGGGGTTTAGAGGGACAAACATTCAGATGATAGCACAGAATTTTCTAATAAAATCATAAGGATAGTATTGAAAAAAAAGTGACTATACTGTTTTCTAGAATGCTTGCAAATGACCTCCTATCCATTCATGCTCAAAAACCTGTATGGTGCCTACAATTCAAATCTATGAAACCCCATCAAAGGAATGAAACACCAGTAGGAACAAGGTTGTTTTCATTTTAATTTAGGAAAGCCATGAAATATAAAAGTTTGAAATCAAATCCATGGATTATAAGCTAGATTTCTCCTTTTAAGATTCTTCATCACCGCACCTCTAACTTTGACCAAACAGAGCACTTTTCTCATGGGACTCTGAGCTCTGTTCCTGCTTGAGTCTAGATGTCCTCCCAAAGCCTCATGGAGCCATAGGTGGGATTTTTTCAGAGGTGGCTGGATCCAGAGTGCACAATGCTGAAATAAGAGTGTGTGATTTAGTCCACTGATGGGTTTGGCATAGCTCTGAGGGCAGATAATAGGAAGGCCCACCCTGGGTGCAAGTGCTGCCAGCCATAAAGGACTGTAGCCTGGACGTAAGGGACAGAAAGTGCGCTGCGGTGGCCCCTCACCATTTGCTTCTTCACCACCTCACTCCTTTGCTGCCTTCTTCCTGCTATGAGCTTCTCCTCCTCTGCAATGCCCCTCTGCCATGCCGCCCTGTGTGGGAGCCGGCCAACTACAGACTGAAACCCTGCAAGCTACGAGCCAAGTAGACTTTCCCTCCTTTAACTTTGGATGCCAGGTATTTTGTGTCTATAACAAGGAAAAGTAACTGAGACAAACTCCCTGAGAATAAGGATCATGACTTATTTTTCTTTGTTCCTGTACTAAAAAATAGTGCCCGGTCCATAACTGGAGCTGCAACACATAAACATCACAGCCCTGACGATGCACTGGTTCACACAGATGTTCCACTGCCTGTTGTAAATCAAGCCATGAAATTAGCATTATTTAAACATTTTCCTTTGGTTACTTTCCATCCCCAGGGAAGAAGGTTACTGTAAAAATCACAATATAACTTGGGGAGGAGACTATTTCTTCAGAGAATACAAGTAATGTTCTGGCCAGAGATTTTGATTTATGGGACACTAGGAGAATTTGATCATCATGTATTTATAGTGGTAGCTATAGGTAAGTGCATTCTAGTAAGTGCTACTGAAATGTGTTTCCTTCATTTCCTTGACAGGAAAAGGAAGCCATGAATGCTTTAAATCACAGAAATTATTTAGAATATGATAGACAAATGGAAGTCACATCTTCCTCAACCTGCAGGATAGCCAATATTTTATAAGGTTCACCAAGAGTTTGAGGGAAACTTTGATCTTTCTTCTTTCACTTCTAGAAGAATCCAGGAACCTTCTGCTTGTTCAGTGAGTTCTGGCAAGAACAACTCCTTGAAGAAGCAGAGTGATATCAAGTGGTTGGTAAAAGTTGGTCCATTCTTCATACTTCTCTCATTGCTCAAGTTCCTAAAAAGTATTTTAAGTAAACTTAGCCTTAGGGCCAGTGAGATAGCTCAGCAGACCAAGCACCTGTTTAGACAAGCGCAAGAACTGGGGTTCAATCCCTGGCACCACATGCCATGCAGGCCCGGCCCTCCAAGCATACTGAGCCAGTGACTGAGTCTGGGTGTTGTGGTGCATGCCTGTAATCCCAGCGGTGGGGGGGGCTGAAAACAGAAGGATCACTATAAGTTCAAGCTGCATAGGAAGACCCTGTACACACAAAAAAATAACTTAGCCTCATATTAATTCTGTTCCCCTTTAAAATAAAACACAATTTCATGCAATGTACACATGTAAGTGCATTTTTCAAATATTGTTGTCTTGTTCATCTATTTCATTTTTCTCTCCCACATTAATTACTGAATCAGACTTCAGACTACCTACAGTCCCTTTTTCTTTTTAAAGACACATTTATTCAGCATCATGAACAGACTAATACGTTTAGCAATCAACAGCAAGGGTGCACAAGAAAGGTCTACCTTAAAACCCTCTGTTGGAATGCTTTATACTTTGCACAGAACAGACACTAAAATAACCTTTTACACAATTAGTCACAAATACAGTCCTCAATGTTTTTGCCCATATGCATGAGTATTGTCTAAAACATGTCTTTTATGTAGCCGCTAGGCCCTGCTACCACTGTGTTTGGCTGAGTTCACAAATCAGAAGGTAGACTGACGATGCTTCCTCCATGGTGTCCACCAGCCGAAAGCTAGGGTTCCCTTTTAAAATCCTTATAAAATATTTTTGAAGAAATATTAAATATTAATATTAATATATCTATGATTGCTCATGAAAATTTACAATGAATTAATAGCTGAAATTAAAAAAGCACCATTTTTCTTCAACTTCTTTCCCACACTCTATCCCATCCCCAGTGGTAACTACTGTTAATAATCAGAAGCATATCTTTCCAGTTCTTTTTACATATTCATAAGCATTTTTTACATTTTTATTTTTTAAAGTGAATAAAAAATAGTAAAAAAAAAAGCATTAAAAACTGTACAGAATTTCACTAAACAAAATGGTAGGAATTCAACAATAGTTATTATATTACATATTGTTGTCTTCAAATTATTTGTCCATAATACCAGATATAAGCATGTAAAATTGGTCAAAAACTTAAAAAGAAGAGAGAAAAAATGAAGCATTAACTATTCCTTTCAATAGACCAACAAAGATCAGCAGTTTGATTACCCAATCTATCCTGCGTATATATAGATATATTTCTTTTACTCTTCCTTCTCTCTTTTTTTTCTCCTTTCCCTCATCCCACTAAGTACTTTATACATAAACTCAATCATATTTTAATATGTCTTAGTCATGGAAAAGGCCTTAGAGATTTCTCTGCTTTGACACACACAGAATCACTTCATTCTCTTCATCTCCATATCCTAATCCAAAGGACACATATGCCACAATTTATTTACTCATTTCAGCTGATTCCAATATTTTATTCTTACAAGTAATCTTCTGTAAACAATTTCAGACGAATGCTTTTTATATTTACTTTTGTCCACATCTGATTCAGTATGACTTTTTCTATAGCTCAGTTCCTTGAGATGGGATTTAAATCTTAATAGCCTCTGTCAAGTTGAACTCCAAAAAGGATATGTATCGATTTACAGTTCTACAAACTGTGTGTAAGATTTCCTGATTTTCCCAGACTATCTCCATCTGATAGACACAGGATAGACACTTCGTTGTTCCTCCTAGTCTATTTATTTCCTCAATTAGTGTTTTATTCCCTAGTTGATTTTTAGGAGTTACTATATCATATAATAAAGAATGCTCATGGGCTTTAAGTTGAGGAGTTAAAGCTTGCATGTATATCCTATAGGATTATCTCATCTTGAAAGGTAGATCTCTTTTTTTCACTCTAATGGTTTTTACTCACTTTATTAGTTACTGTTAAAATAGAAGATTCTTTTCAGTTTATACATAAAATTCTTTTTTAAAAGGAAATTCTTTTATTAAACTGCTAGATAATTGGACAAATATGTAGGAAAAATTAAGTTTCATCCATAACTCCACATTTTACCTAAAAATTAGTTCAGAGCTCATAGCACCATTGTCAAAAGCTATATGGAGGCTTCTCAAAATATTAAAACGAGAGCTACCATATGACCCAGCAATCTCACTTCTGGGCTATGCCTGAAAGAAATTAAATCATAATCCCAGAGAGATATCTGCACTGCCATGCTCGCCACAGCATCATCACAACAGCTGAGACACTAACAACCAACCTGTCTATCAGTGGATGAATGGTGCTAAAATGTGTTCACACACAGACCCACAAAGAAAGGTGACTCAACCTTGACAAAGGAGCGAAATCCTGCCGTTTTTACAACAAAAATGGACCTAAGGACATTATGCTAAGTGGAAAAAATTCAGACACAGAAAGATAAGTACTACACGATCTCACTGTATGAGAAAACCAAAACTGTTGAAGTAAACAAAACAAAAAACAGATTAGAAAGAAAGGTAGTAACCAGGGGCTAGAAAACAGTTGAAATGGGAAAACATTTGTCCAATAGTACAGTCTTGTGTTTATATGGTGAAGATGATAACCACAGTTAACAATAATGTATACTTGAAATGTCTTAAGAGAATAGAATCTAAGTGTTCTTACCATAGAAAAGGGACCAGCTAGGTGTGGTGGGGCGTGCCTGTAATCCCAACACTCAGGTAAATTGTTACATCAAGCCATCATATGATAATACATCATGAACGCATACAGCTTTATATGCTAAGATACCTCAATGAAGATGGAAAAGATCACTTACTACATGCATAAAATTGTTATGTCTAGACACCTTGCTATACTCCCTTTATTAATTCTAATTATTTGCAATTGCTGGTGGATTTCTGGCTATACAACTAGCACATATATCAGTAATCATAGTCTTATATCTTTGTGATTACTTTGTTAATCATTGAACTGGTTGCCACTTCCAAAACAAGCTGACTCCTTGCCTCATTCTTGCCTTTACTGAGGATGCTTATATATTTCATTGTTAAATATATAACTGACTCTATATTTCTTAGTCTATATTTTCAAGCTAAGAAATCATGCTTTTATTCTTAGGTTACAAAATATTCGCTTTCATGGGAATGGGTGGTAGATTTTACCAAAGACTCTTTACAACCAATGGATGACCTCATGGAGAAGAACACAGTGAATTACATCAAGAAGTTTCCTAATGAGAACCTTTAGGTTCCCTGGTATATTTGCATTGGCTGTTGACTCAATGCAGCTGTCAGTACAAGATGAACTTTGGAAGAGAAAACACCTAGCGATAATTCATCTCTTCTCCAAGCTTGGGAAAACACACTCTGAGGACACAATAAAAAATCATATTTTAACAAGTTTGTCTGAGCTGTACTGACTCTGATACATGTCGTGGGCCTAGTTTACTATTAAACATACTTCTCTAGGGAGCAATGGGGAAATAATAAAGCACAGAAAATATGAACCACCTTCAGGACTGTGACTGTGAAATCCCATACCTGGAAACATTCTAGCCCATCTCACTCCCAGTCATGCCTATTCTCAGCATCATATTCCAAGTGGACTTAAAATCTGAACTGTTAAAAAAAAAAATAAACTGTTATAAATGATAATAGAATCTTTTAATTTCAAATTGTGATGAGTTCAGAGACAAGCCAACAGAAAGACATCCCTAGAATATTTCTTCTTAACACTAGGGAAATGAAGCAATCACTGGAGAGATGACTCTGAAGTAACTTGCACTAAACTTTCCACACTTGGCAAGTGAAGAGATAGCCTGATCCATTGAACTTGAATTGTCTCATGCAATATCTGGCACAAACTTACAATAAAAAGTATGCACTGCTCATCTAAAATGCAAATTTTTCTTTTGTTATTACTATCTAAAGAGTATACAAAACAGTAAAATAAAAAAGAAAGAAAATATGGAACTTCACCAAACAAAGCAACAGGAATTCAGCAACAATCACTATACTGCATAATGTTGTCTTCAAATTATTTGTTCAGATTACCAGATATAAGCATGCAAAATTGACTTTCCAAAAGTTACAAGAAATTTAAAAAGACAAGAAAAAATTAAGCATCCACTGCTCCCCTCTGTAGACCAGCAGAAATCAGTAGTAAAATTACCCAAGCCATCCTACATATATATATATAAAAATATAAATATATATATATTTATATATATATATAAAAATATCTCTTCCCTTTCCCCCTGCCTTATTCATCACCCAAGTTTTTCCTTCCCTTTGAGCAGATTCTTTCCCTTTTCACAGTATCTATTGTACTTTTCAGATTTTATTTACTCTTTCTAGTTCTTACACCAGTAAGACATTATGATATTTGCACATACAGGTCTGATTTATTTCACTTAAGAGTATGGTCTCTAAATGGATCTATTCTACCTTAGTAAACTCAAATTTGGCTTTTCTTATAGCTGAGTAATACTCCATTGTGTAAAAATACCACATCTTTTTCATCCGTTCCTCAGTTGATGGGCATTTGGGTTGTTTCCACGCCTTAGCTATGACAAATTGTGCTGCTATATATATAGGTGCACATATATTGGTATGGTATCGTTTTTGTGATACCCAGGAGGGGAATAACTGGCTTGAGTGGACCTCCAATCTTAGCTTTTTGAGGGATCTCCACAGTGATTTCCATAGTGGTTGTACCAGTCTACAGGGCCACCAACAATAGAGAACGATTCTTTTCTCCCCACAGCCCCTCCAGCATTTTTTATTGGTTGGCATCTTGATGATAGCCACTCTTTCTAGAGTAAAGTGGAATCTCAGTCTTAATTCGTATTTTTTGAATGACCAATGATGTTGAAATTTTTTCTATGTATGCATTTGCCATTTGTATTTCTTCACATGAGAAGTGTATATTCATCACAGATGCCCATTTTTGGATTGGGTCTTTGAATATTTTTTTAAAAGTTCTTTATGTTCTAGACAGAAGTACTTTGTCTATATAGACAGTTGGCTATACTTTTTCCCAATTCATGGGTTTTCTTTTCACTCTGTTGATTTCTTTTGATGTGCAGAAACTTCTGGGAAAAAAAAGAGATCTCAGTTGTTGATTTTTTTTAGTATTTCCCACACAGTATGGCTTTTGCTCATGAACTCTCTCCCTACACCTAAAATTCAAATTTAACTGAGTGTCCTGTATATATAGTTTGGACTCCAGGTTACTTACTTAAATTTCTCTTCTGATCCCACCTCTTAGTAGCCATGTGATCTTAACATGTTAGGGTAACTCTAAGCCCTATTTCATCAATGGTATAGTAGGTTATTTTGAGGATTAAATGATGTGAAGTATATTAAAGTAAGCACATGGAGATAATAGGTGGTCAATGAACCTTAGGCACTAAATAGTGGTTACTGTCTTTGTCACTGTCTTATTAGTGCAAATTGCCTGAAATCCATAACTTGAAAAAGAGGTTTGTTTTTGGCTCACAGTTTTTAGAAGATTCAGCGCATCTCAGGTTGACTCCAAGATAGGAAGGGCATTGTGGAAGGATTCGGTAGAGGACAGCTATTGATATCATGACAGCCAAGAAGCAGAGAATGGAGGGGAGCCGAGAGGTCCCTTCCAAGTCACATTCCCAGAGACCCACCTGTCACCAAGCTCCACCTCCTAACTGAACACTCAGTTGCTGACTTCATGAGTGAATGCATCCACAGAAAGGGATGATGCCACCACGATCCAATTGCCTTACCAAAGCCCCAACTCTGAGCACGTGAAGCTTTGGGAGACATTCCACATCTGAGCCATAATAGTTACACTAGGAGGCTGAGGAAATAAACTAAAGAATACTGGCTGCTAAGGGTAAAGGAGACATATGTTTTCACTCACAACCATGCTTTGAAAGAGCTATATGCCCATAAGCAAGTCCCTTAACCTCCCTGTCTCTATTTTCTTATCTATTAAATAATGATGTTGAATAAACTGGTCTCTTTTCACTCTTAAAAGTCTCTGATTCCTTGACCCCCTACTGCCGGAATTTTGGAGAGATATGTAAAAGTATCATCAATTCCCCTTAAGTAAATTCTTTCCGTAAAGCAGTATATGATTAATATCTTACAAATACTACTGAGAGTAAAAATGTGCTGAGCTGAGAGTTGAGTAGCATTTGCTTTGTGGAATACAGGTGCTATTGGTCATACTTATTCTCAGACAACAGCCCATGTGGTTTCATGGTTTCACCTCAAGGTATAAATCAATTCTTGGAGCCTGAGTCCAATCCAACACCTCAAATGTGAACTACAGCATCTTCTGCTTTAACCCAATAAGCAGTATGACATCCTTGTTGTCATAACACAGTGGTTTATGACAGTTGGAGGAATATGCTGCAAGGTTTCCAAATAAATACATAAAATGTGCCTTTCAAATTAAGTGAATGCTTTCCTGAAACTCTGTGTGAATATAGCAAAAGATATTTTCGGTTTTCCCCTATAAACCACTACAAATTTTTTTTTACAGTGGTAGTTACTATTGTCCAAAGGGCCAAGAAGGAATGATCAGCCAAATGAAGAGACATTGAGAACCACATGCATTGATTTTCAAAACTACAAACCATTTTACCATCTATGAAAAAAGCAAAATATTCACACTTGCATACTATGTCTCAATAAAAATTCCTAATTTTGAAAATCCCTTGCTCTTTTTTCAATCATATGATGGTAACACCAGAAGAAACCTTAACAGTCTAGGCTGACTCCCTCATCAGGTGGAGAGACTCAGTCACTGAAGAGTTAGCTTTTCAAGGCCAAGCCTGAAAGTCATCTTCTTGGATGTTGTCCGTATTCCAGCATACTTGGATCAACAGAAGTTGAGTAAAACTATGATAGACAAAAATCACAGGGAGCTCTTTGGAAGGCAACGGCAAGGGTTTCTGCTACCACACTCTAGAAATCCTTCAAATCTCAGAGTGGCCACTCCATACAGGGAACTATACTACGCACAATAATGACAAAAGCAAATAAGATAAGATCTTGCCCTTGAAAAGATATTTCTTTCTCCTGTTAGCCAAAAAATTGACAATTCTATTGTCCATTTTACATCCACAGAAACCTTACAGTATGAATCCAATGGGTATTGTATTATTAGGTACCAGCATTCAAGAAATAATTCAAAGAACTTTCAGAAGACATTTGGCATTGTTTTTCTGAAATGTCAGTTTGCTATATCAGGAATCTCTCGTTACACTTCTCATACTTCATATTAATAGATACATTTCAAGATAGTAGAACACAAGGGGGAACAGCAGGGCTCCAGGTTAGTCAGCTTTCCAATGGGGTGACAGTATATCAGAGAAAACCAAAGTAAAGGTGTACTTTGAATCACAGTTTGAAAAGTGTCAGTCCACGGTCTTTTGAGAAGTGTCAGCTCATGATGACCAGGTAGCAGAGAGAGTGTGAGGAAGGAGTGGGTATAAGATTTGGTCTACCCAGGCATATCCCCAGTGACTTAAGCCTCCCAACTGGACTCCACCTCCTACCACTGCATCCCCTCCCAACAGACCATTCCATTATAAAACCATCATTGAATCAGATCATCATCATCATCTCATCATTTCCCCAAAGCTCCACCTACAAATCTTCAAGACATGAGACAAGATGGGGAGAGGGACATTTAAGATTCAAACTGTAACAGGGTCTACTCCCAGACCTGTGGCTAATACACTGGATCACATGGAATGTGACCACGTTCCAGTTCCCAGTTTACCTGTACAATAAAGGCTTGATTACAAGCTCCAAGTCTCCTTCATTTATAACATCCAAACAACCTTTTTCACGTAGAGTGTGTATGATCAGCACAAGGTACCACAGTATTGTGAACAATCACAAAAGTGTTGAATAGGGCTGAGAATAGAACTAGCCAACCCAGAGCCTTCAGGTGGAAACATTAGAAATGTGATCTACAAGTCATCCCAAGTCTAATCCCAGGAGTAAGTCCAATATTAGAAGGATGCTCTGAGGTCTGAGCTAGTGTCTCCACCTCTATTCAAGATCCCAGAAGTAACTAGGGTGTTATTGTATAGAGTGATCATACTTTTGGGCAGCTAACTCATATTTTTTTTTTTCTGCTTCATCCCATACCCCAGCATACTGAGCTACTATATTCTTTCTGCTCTCAATAGGCATTTCTGAAGCTGTTTCCACAATGGCAAAGATTGACCTTGGCCAAATGGGGGAAGATGGGTGCTAGATAGCAGGTAAGACTACCCTGGATTACAACAAACGCTTCATGTGGGGAGGGGGCTATTTTATTCTTTCCATACTATTACAGGAAGGCATGTGATTTTTTTTAAGGTTTCACACTACCTGTATTGGAAAGCTATTTTCATGGAACTTTGCACAAACAAAAACAAAGCCCCTATGTCCATGCGCTGCTGACTGTATAAGACAGACAGCCACACTTCAAGTTGAGGAGACTGGATCTTTTACTGGCTCTGTTAAGATCAAAACTAGGAAATCATGCCCATGGGGCCAGTTTCATAGGTTACATAATAAATTTCATCATGAAAAAAAAAAAAAAAAAAAAACCCTCACTGGTCAGCATAAATTCTAGGCCATTGGCATTTAGTGTCAAGAGAAAAAAGAAAACCCACCATTCTTGATTTACAAATACGAAGTGGTGTGTGAATGCCAAATGAATTAGTGATTTTGAGATTTATGGTCATTTTTATTAGTTGTTAGAATTAAAGGCAGAGGAAGTAGCCAAGTATTTGTTACCTTTGAGGTCAGAGAACTGGGTCAGGTCCAGCCCTGTCATCTGGTAACTGTGTGGTTGAGCATGAGTCGCCCAACCTGTGATCCTCAGTGGCATCCTCAGTTAAGAACTGGCCTATTTGATTTTCAGGGACACCCTCACCTACCCAGCCCACCCTAGTCAGTCTCTCTCTCTCTCTCTCTCTCTGTCTCTCTCTCTCTCTCTCTCTTCTCTCTCTGTCTCTGTCTTTCTCTCTGTCTCTCTCTGTGTCTCTCTGTCTGTCTTTCTCTCTATCTCTCTCTCTGTCTCTCTGTGTCTCTCTCTGTCTCTCTCTGCCTCTCTCTGTCTCTGTCTCTGTCTTTTTATCTCTCTCTGTCTCTCTGTGTCTCTCTCTGTCTCCTCTCTCTGCCTCTCTCTCTCTCCTCTCTCTCTCTCTCCCCTCTCTCTCTCTTTGTCTCTCTGTCTCTCTCCCCTCTCTCTCTGTCTCTCTGTCTCTGTCTCTGTCTCTGTCTCTCTTCTCTCTGTCTCTCTCTCTGTCTCTGTCTCTCTCATCTCTCTCTCCCTCTCTCTC
>PVKN010036451.1:0-11550 GCA_004027915.1 Capromys pilorides | reverse complement strand
ATCTTGGTATTTTAAAAAACATACACCTTTCCCCTTCCTAGAGAAGAACTTGTCATATGGTAACAATCAAATTTGATATAACACAATGACAGTAAGATGCCAAAACAATAGTCCCTTTGTAGAAAAAATGTAATAAAATATCAAGGAGAATTTGGAAAAAATCGCATAAGTAGTAATCTATTAGGAAAAGTGACACGAATCATGTATGATTCAAGATATGGTGATTTTTTCTATTATCTGTTCTACAAATAAACTCAAAGGTTGTGCTGTTCCTTGATAGGAATACTAGACATTATTCAAGAAGAGTCTGAGCTTTGACATTCAAAGAGAAGGATAATTTGTTCCCCTAAAACAGCTGATGTGACACCTTTACTCTCTGGAGACAGAGTACTGTGACTACATAATCTTGGTAAATGAAGACAGGACACAGCTTTCTTGGCCTTTTCAGTGTCTGATAAGCAAGAAAACTTTTTTTTTTTTAATACCAGGAATTGAACTCAGGACCTCATGCTTGCCAGGCAGGCACTGTGCCACTAAACCCCATCCCCAGCCAGGACACAGCTTTCACTAGGCTGGATGGGAGAAAAGGATAGGAAAGAGGCATGTGGAGTTATAGGAAATGAAGAAGGAAGGCCAGTGTACGATCAGCTTAGTAAACAAGAAGTTGGAAGGGGAATTTTGGGGAGGCAAATAGGAAAGTTGCTTTAGTGAGACATCTGCTGTCTCATCTGCTCATTCTTCTTTGCTGCCACCAGGATCCCTTACACATGGAGCACCTTCATCCACTCCTGTTTTCCTACATGGCCCAAAAGATGGCTGCCATTTTTTGCAGGAACCTGGCAGTGCATGGCCTAGTGAGAGCCACAGATGTAAGCCACGGCCTTGGCTTCTCTGCAGCCCCTTGGCCAAGCAACAAGCCAAGGAAGCAAGCACGTAAGGTACAGAGCTCTTCCTCTGCATTGGGAGAACTACAATAAAAGGAAGGGGCTCCTATAGGAGACTAAGGGACATTCAGTGATCAGGAGATGAGTACTGTAGATATGGAAAAGCCCCATGGGGAGGGAAGTAGGAGTGAAAGGTACTACCAGCCCCAGAGGTACTCAAGCCTGCCATAGCTCCACAATTCCACTAGGCTTCTAGACATCCTCTCCTTAAACTGCATGTGCTACCCAGTATGCTTTCCTATATTCTCTAGTCTTATTAAAACTACTTCATTTTCTTCCAAAGGAAACAGTCTTTTTAGATGTTCATAACAAAATGTCATAAGCAGAATGGCTTAAACAGTGGAAGTTTACTTTCTTGTCGCTCTGGCGGCTGGAAGTCCAAGATCAAGGTTCCAGAAGGCTGTGAGCTACCCATTTCTGACCTGTGGATGACTTCCATCTCACAGTGTTCTCATACCATCTTTCCTCTTGGTCCACAAGGAAACAGATCTCTCATTATAAGGCACCAATTATATCAAACAATGGCCCTACCCTTACATCTTAAACTTAAGTGCCCCCTGAAGACCTTGTCTCTAAATACAGTGCCAGTGGTGGTTAGGAGGAGACACAATTCAGTCAGTAAAACCCAGAGGCAGCTCTGGAGCAGAAAAAGAATGTGTTCTGGGCACAGAAAGGTTGGTTAATGTTGAGGTCCATGTCCAGGAAAAAGTGAATTGGCTTTAGGAAAGAACAGATCTCCTGGCAGGCTAGATAGGTCAGCAGACTAAGCGCCTGTTTAGGCAAGAGTAGGGACAGAGGTTCGATCCCTGGCACCACATGCTGTGCTGGTCCCGCCCTCAGGCCCACTGAGCTGTGGACTGAATCTAGGCATGATTGCACATGCCTATAACCCTAGGGCTGGGGAGGCTAAAAATAGGAGGATCACTAGGAGTCCAAGCTGAGTAGTGAGACCCTGTACCAAATACATTAAAAAGAAAAGAATAGAACATCTTCAACCACTGCCAAATCCAACCAGTGGCAGGAAAGATGTTTATGTGTTATTTGCATTCATTTCAACTCACAAGCTTTAATTCAACATAAACTTCCTAGGTTACCTCTTTTCTTCCTGTACATACTGCTACATGAATTTTGATTGTTCATTTGACTGGTTTGGGAGATGCCTAAAAGATTAGTAAAGCACACGTGTTAAGGTATGGCTGGGTGAGTCATGGGAGTGTGACTTTGGGAAGTGTATCTGGCCTCCTCCTCTGTGGCTCTTGCCTTGCCCTCTACTTCCCAGATGTCATGGGTTAAGTATTTTTTCCCACCATGCTGTTCTGCCATGCCACTCCTACGTCGAAGCCAGCTGACTACTGACTGAAATCTCTGAAGCTGTAAGCCAAAATAAACTTTTCCTTAAAGCTGTGGGTATCAGGCATTTTATTCCCACAATGAAAAGCTGACTAATGCAATATTTTTTTATTCATCTTCAAATCATCAATTTTCTCTGAGGATCCTAAAATCTGTTTCACTGGGTTTTGAAATAGACAAGGCAGACTGGCTGGAATGGTGACAAATATGCACATATGATCTAGATCTCATTAGACACTTAATACATCTCACTAAACACTGGATGAATTCAGGACTCATTAGAGCTGAAAGAGATTTGAAAGATCTGATCATGGAACTGTCCATCAAGATGTGCTGGTGGTAACAGAAGAAGCCTGCCTGTCATGAAAGACAGTATCTCAATATGAAATACACAGACAGTGCAGTTTATAGAAAGGATATACATGACTCAACCCAATTTTCATAATTCCAATCAGGATATTGAAAATATTTCATTATTTGACCAATCTTACATACCTATATCTATTAATCTAAAAAGATCTGATGATGAAGATATGTAATACAACCATTGTTAAATTTTTGTTCTTGTTTTGAGATTCTGTACTATATGTACTCTTGCTTGTTACTGTTTTTCTATATTTGTTTCTGCTGTTTTTACTCTTTAAAATAAAATTAAAAAAAAAAAAAATTCCAATCAGGATACTGCAAACATGAGAACCTAATATGTATAGCTGGCTTCATGAGAGAAGTAGTGCGGGGTCGAGTGGGGGGGCTGAGAACTCAACTGTTCATGGAGAGTAGTTGATGATGCTTGCTATTTAATATTAGTCTGAACTTTGGTCTGAATGTCACCACTGTACTTTGGGGAGACAGTATTCATATAGTCAAGATTACAGTATTCCAGGCAATGGCAGGAAATCTGAATAAGCTCGCTTCTTCTAGATTTCAGTGAGATCTTACAAAACAGACTCAGGCCAGAAGTGGCTAATCAGAGAGTGAGAAGGGAAGAAAGAGAAGGTATCTGCTAAAAATAATCCTTTTATCCTAGAACCTACTGCCTAAACAGACTGGAGAACCCACAACTTGGGGGCTTGGGTTAGAACTTCTACCACGCACCACAGCAGAGACCTGAAAGGAGTGACCTGAGTTTCTGAGGCAGCTGAACCACCAATAATTCTTGCAAAGTAAATCCTATCTTCAACACAAAGTTGGGTGAAGAAATACCACTGGTGGGATAAAGAGCATGGATCAGGTGTATGTGAGGATAATCTAAAAGGATTTCTTTCAGTCTATACAATAAAGGCTCTGCAGAGCCCAATTTGGAGATTATAAGCACAGAAATAAATGGGGAGGTATAGATTTCCTTATCAGATTCTAGTACACAGGAGATGCTAACTTCAAAAGGTTGGATAAGTCATGGATAAAGGGTCTCTACTGATATTTCCCTGGGGTTTCAGAACTTACAGCCCCTTAGTGTTAGCATTAAATACAGCATTAGATAGGATGTGACCGTGGCTATACCCTCAGGTTAACAGTCATGCACGTCATCAGCTTCAAAAGAAGGTTGAGTACAACCTAAGAATCAGAAATGCTCCCCTGGAGATATATCATCCATCGTATCTCTTGGGTCACTCTCTTGGTAATGTTTGATCATAACATGCTTCAAAATTAGCATCCTGGCCCCTGACTGGAAGCTCTGTGCTAGAAATTCAAGTTTTCCTTGCAGAAGCAAAGATCTCCAGTTTGTACAGAAGGAAATCACTTCACAAACCCAGAAGCACAATGTCTCTATGATATTTTCACAGCAGTGGTGCAATCAACAGCACTTCAATCAGCTTACAACTCCCAATACACGACAGGTGAACCTTTGTGCTGTGGGATGCAATTTTAGGAAGGCCAAAGGCACTGCAACAACAGCAAATTCATACTTCTCATCCATCCTGCTGTCCATTCCTCCAGTTCTCCTAAGGAGACAGTCTTTGACTTGTGTCAGGATAATTTTAGCACCCTTCCAATGTCTTCTCCTCATCCTTTTTCACAAAGGGAAGCTAGCCTTTCATAGCCAACAGGAATAGAAATTGAGTGACACTGGCTTTGCCTTCCTCCTGTTCACTTTTAATCTTGTTTAGTATCTACAGCAGTGGGCACCGCTTCCCAGTTTACGGTAATGCTTTCTGAAATGACTTCCTTTGAAAAAGTGATCAACTTTCAAAAATGACATATAGGTACAAATGGCAAAAACCAATCAAGTGGACCAAAGTAACTAATGAAATTCTTGTTTCTCGACTGATATAACTTGTTGCATTTCTAAACACCAGGGAACTGTCCAATATCTCCTATTTTTTCTAGATGCAGAATTCCAGTGCCCCAATTAGTTCTAGGATAGGGTAGCACTAGAGAAGTCATGTGACATTTTGACACTCAAAATGATCTCTTCATGTCAAACCACAATTTTTTTTTTTTTTTCCCTTAGGCACAGTGAGGAAAAGGAATTTGTAGGACATTAAGTGATTTGGCCCAGGTCACCATTCTAGAAGACAGCTGAGCTAGATTTTGGTACCTGACCTTCTCAGTCCTGTAGCAAACCTCTTTATCATACATCTCCCTGACTAAGCACATTCTGTTTTGGTTCTTTTATTTCAAGAAAATTAAAGTAAGATGAGATGATTAGACTGACCTGAAGAAGACCTAAGCTAGAACCAAATACTTCCTTTCACATTAACACTAACAAACTTGTATTTTCTCTACTTGTGTGTGTGTGCACACGCGTGCACACACACACACACACACACACACACACACACACACACACACACACCCCTAGAAGAACAAAGGGTAAATATGCACGGTCTCGACATATGATACCTAAAGCCAATGTCATTTCAGGCCTTAAGAATTCCTCTGCTGCAAGAGAAAATTTCTAGTGAATTCTGACAAGGTGTGCAGAACAGTCCTATAGGAACCTCAGGACAATCAAAAGGGCCACAGACCAGCTACAGAAAGGAGATGCCCATATCATTAGCTTCAGCAAAAGGGGAGCGCCTCCTCAGAACTGGAAATGTTCCCTCACTGATGACTGCATCCACCTTACCACTTAGGTCCTACTTGTTCCTTCCACCCCAGCCAAGCAACTTTCTTAAATATGCCACCTCATTCCCATCCCAGGGTCTTTGTATATGCTATTTCCTTTGGTATATTCCCACCTCAGTGTCTTTGCACATGCTATTTCCTTTGGTATACACAGTCTGTACCAGGGATTGCATAAGGGCTTGGTCCTGATAGTTTATCTCAGACTGAGTGATACTTACTCAAAATTTCTCCTCTAATTTTCCTCACCAGTTACTATCCCTTTCTACACTATTTCCTTTCCAAGTTATTTTTTTCATATGACTGTGGCTGCCTAAAACTATCCTGTTTACAGACCTGGCCAATACATCTTTTCAAAATTCAACTGTAGCCTCCCTGAGAGGAGGGAACCAGCACCTGTAGCCTACTATTACCACCAGTGCTTGATGAATAGTAAGTGTTTAGAAAACCTAGTGAATGGGAAGACACACACCCACACACAAACCCATCCCCCAGATGTGACCACTGTCCTTTCAAAGAAGCAGAAATGAAAGCAAAGACACTCTACCTGGTTCGTGAAGAGTCCATGTCCAGCACCAACTTTGCTAAATGTTTCCTCTGCTTTTGAATATTTGGGATTTCCACCTGTGGTTAAGGAGATGTGATGTAATCAGACTGAAGCCCAAAGAAATTCCATTAAGAATTTTACTTCTGAATAAAATTTTAAGAGCTATTGACAGTCACCAGCAAGTTTTCCCAAAGTATTCAGATGAAATCCTCCTCTTTGCTTCAATGAGGTATAATAATAAATAAATAAGAGCTGCATATCCTTCAGGGGTAAGATGATGTTTTGGTATGCATACAGTGAGAATTATTACTACATATTTATCATCTCATATGACTATTTTGTGTCCACATATATGTGTGAGCAGAAACACATTTAAAATCTACCCTCTTAGCAAATTTCAAGTATATATAGTCCTATTGTTAGCTATAGTCATATCACACTGTTGCACCTCCAGAATTTATTCATCTTGCACAAGTGAAACTGTGTACCCACTGAACAACACCAGAGGAAATTCTTGATTTTCCTGAGAGGCACTCGCCTTCCCTTTCTCTGGACTCCTGCCAATCCCATCAGCTCAGATGGATTCAGAGGATCTACACAGTTCTGTTCCCCTGTCCCTGACCACACTCCTGCTCCTCTTGCAGCCAGTAAAAAACTTAATCGCATCTCCCTCTATATCCACAAGGGCCAAAAGTAGGGAAGACAAGGTAAGGCAAGCAATGAGGACTGAATGTAGATCTATTAAAAAGTGAAGAGCAGCAAATGATGGAGCATCAACCTCAGGAGACCTAAGATGCTATGAAAGGGCTGGACAGATAGCTCAGCAGATTAAAGTGCCTGCTTGGGCAGATGCAGGGACTGGGTATGATCGCTGACATGCCATGCCAGTCCCACCCCACGGCGTGCTGAGATGGCTATTGAGACTGGGAATGGTGGTGTGTGCCTGTAATCCCAGTGCTTGGGAGGCTGAAAACAGGAGAATCACTATGAGTCTGATCTACGTAGTAAGACCCTGTACTGAATACATAAAAAAATAAGTAAAGAAAAGATGCCATGAAGAATGCTCATAAGATAGATATTGTATATTGACAGAAATAAAGCAGTTATATTTGTGCATTTCTTGAAATAATGTAAGATTTTTCTGGAGTCAGTCATGAATAATCATTGCCATTATGGTTTTTCTCAGCACTGAGTTCTTCCATATTGGTTCCGTGGAGATGCTCTTTTTTATACTTTTCTTTCTAAAAATGACTTCCTTGAACATTCTAGTGCAGGATTTTGGTTCCAGGCCCAGCAAAAGTAGGGCAAGATGTGAGAATTAAAAAGGAAAATTGGCCATAAATTGAACTAAAAGTATCCCAGGCTTCTTTTTTTTTTAAATACATATGTAAGGGGAAAATCCAGTGTCCTATGAATTGCTTCCTACTCATTCTACTAAGCAGGGATTAGTGACACAGTGTGGGCAGCAACTTCTGTAGGAAGAAGGACAGCTATTCTCAGGCAGCCTGAGTCTACACAGAGCTCCCAAGCGTGGCTAGAGCAGCAAGTGTACCCACACCATTCTTCAAGACACTTGAAGCTCTACTTCTGCTGGAGCCCTGCGCTGACTTTGCCTCCTGCTCTGTGATCAGAGCCCCAGCCTACCTTATGAGGGGCTGATAATGATGATCCTGGTTAAGGAATAACCGACCATAGGCTGGAATCCCAGAAGCCCAGGGTTGATCTATATCAATGTATGTCAAAGCATCACACCTAGGGTTTTTCATTGATTCCTTCTGAGCACATAATCATTGATTATCTATATCTTTGTTCCAGATAGAGTAAAAAGGAAAGCAGAAGTAACAAAAGTGGTCCAGAGAGGAAACCAGACATGGTAGAGGACAATGTTGCCCAGACAGTAGCCTCTAATCACATATGGTATGTAATGCTCATGAAATTAATAAAAGTGAATTCCTGGGGCCGGCGAGATGGTTCAGTGGTCTAAAGCGCCTGCTTAGGAGGGCTCAGGCAACTGCGGGGACTGCAGTTCGATCCTCGGCACCACATGCTGCGCCAGCGCCACCACCAGGGCAGGCTGAGCCAGCCACAAAATGAATAAAGAAAGAAAGAAACAAACACAACAAGCAAACAAATAAATAAATAAATAAAATTTAAAAAAAAAAAAAAAGTGAATTCCTAAGTCACACTGAACACATTTCAAGTTCCTACAGCCAGGTAAGGCTGGGGGCCACCACACTATGCAAATGTTGAATATTTCCTTCAGGGCAAAGGGCTCCCAGGGAGAGCACTGCTTCAATTGGGAAGGGTCAGGTTTCAGGAAAACAAGCTAACCAAATGCTTTGTGTCTCTCCAATATAATTGCACTTGGTGGAAGCTACCAAAAAGTCATATAGATGTTAAGATAGTTTTTAAAACATTTTTTAATGTACTGTTTAATTTAGAGCCCAAAGAGAAAAGACCCATATAAACACCAACTGCGAGAGCATTTACAGAGACTCTTGGGCTCAGGTTCCCCAACTCCTTCTGAGGAAGCACCACTGACTTCACCACAGGTGAGGATGGGGCAGAGCTGCAAGGCAGGTGGGATTTGGGTGTGGAAGGAGGGATGCAGCCAGCCAGCTCTGCATCTTTACCCATCAGAATGCCATCAGGGGAGACTGCAGAGAAGGAGGCTGCATGCAGCAGAGAGGGCTGCCATATTTGGGAATCTTGGTGGTGGGGCTGGGTAATGAGGATTCCTGATGAAAACCAATGTCGGGGGAATAGGGTAAAGGAAGAGAACAATGGGGCTGGAAGCATAAAGACCCATGTGGCTTCTGCTCAGCACTCCCTGGGCCCAGACCAACCTCAGTCCCAAGCCATACCTCCGCCAGCAGAAACAGGGGCTCGATCACATCTCTTTCTACTTGCAGCTCAAAATGTATCAGTTCCTGAGCCAACTTGTCCTCCGTCTCTCCACAAAGTTTCAGCATCTTCCTGCAACCAAAGCGGGGAAAACACACTGAACATTCCTGGAGAATTCTGCCTTGGCCACGATCTCATCACCGCCCTGCTCACTAAACTTTTCCCAGGTCGATGTCAGGGAGTTGGCCAACATCCATGGTGGCTGGTTACTGACCTGCTCCCACTGCCTTCATCTCAGAAGTTACTCATGCCTCCAAACAGCGCTGAGTACTCACCATGTGTCTGGGACAAAAGCATTCAAGTAGAGAAAGACGGATGCGGAGAAAACAGACTCACACATGTCAAGTTCACAGACATAAAAAGCCAGGTGTTTCTCTTCCCTGGAGCCTTCCAGAAATTAGCTGCAATGGTGTCATTAACACACCAATATCTTTAAACATATACCAAAAATTCAATTTTGATAGGTCTTGAAGGAAAAAAAAAATCTCTCTTACTTCTAAGTCATGTAAACCTAACTAGTCTAACCTGAGAAACTTAGTAACTTAGTGGGTAGGTAATTATTCCTTAAAAAAAAAACAACAACAACAACAGCAAAAGTCATTCCCAAAGTGGATCAATAACAAACAAATAGCAAAAGAGCTAAATGGGCAGAGTTTTCCCATATTCCCAGGCAGCATGGCAGATGTTTTCAAAGATTTTAATTACTTTCCAAATGGCTTTCTTCTTTTACACTATATCATATTAACTAAAAACCACATAAAGTTTTTACAGGTCAACAAATCCATGAGCCAAGGTAACACTTCCTTTGAAGTGAGTTGTATCCCTTACTATCCCTACTTCAATGTGCTTACATATAGTATATGATGCTGGTGCTTTGCTTAAAGAAAGTGTTCACAAATGGCTTTATGTTCAATATATTCTTACACTACTTACTTTTGAAGTGTACTATTATTTGGCATGTTGATACATGCAGAATTAATCATTCTGCTCTATGGAATTCCATTCTATTATAGCTCATATATACAATTATATATGCTTCCATTTACTAAGTTTTCTAACAGTCAAGAGCTTAAGCAATTTCATGGACCACCACAATGCATGTACACTTTCTTCTTGCTTATGTGAGAACTTCACAAACACAGCACTGATAACTTAATTTCTGCAAAACTGGTTGAAGCAAAATATTCTCTCATTCTGATTTTTAATTCATATTCCTTAACTTCTAGTAAGACTGGATATCTTTTCATATGTTTTGGGACATGCAAGATCTCTCCTTGACAAACGCCCACTACAATTCCTTGGATAATCTGAATTGGAATTCATTTACTTCAAGTAGTTACATACTTTTTTCATAGGTAGATGAATGTGGAATGGAGTATAACTCCTTTTTATATTTTCTGCAAAAATCATTTCTTAAAGTGTGGTTTTTATCTCTGTAAACTTTTAATGGTGTCTTTTATCTGATTTCCTGACACCTCCATATTTCAATGCCTTTGCCCCCACCTGCTATCGTGGTTTGTTGTTTTTGCAAGGTGAGCAATATAGTACAGGACACGTGGACACGTTTTACAATATTAGTTTACAAAGAATCACCCAAGAGTCACATACATGTGCAGGAAATCTACGCACACACTAAATGCTGAAGACTCCAGCTAATGGTCTGGATCCTGATATCCTGCATGAGTCCAGATGAAAACCTAGAGCTCATAACAATGCCTCCCACAAGACCAACTGGCGGCCTAGAGCTCACAACAGTCTCATGCAGCCCCGCTTCATGCATCTCTGCTGGAAAGGCCCAAAGGTCAGTGGTGGAAGCCAGGAAGTCTATGCTAGCAGGCTGAGAGATCTGAACTGGAGCCAGGAAGCAACACTCAAGGTAAGCATCAGAGCTCCCCTCCAAAAGTACCACGGCCGTCCTGAGCAACAGTGAGGTCCTGAGCCAAGTGATGAGAAAAGCTGAGTGATGAGAAAAGCCGAGTTCCCATCAGGAAAGCCAACACAACAAGGTACATGAGGCTGAGCAGTGCAACATCTCCTCTGCAGCCAGGCAGCTATGCTCAAGATGAGGACCAAAGCTTCTCTAAAGTTCACTGGGAAAGCCAGCATGAAAAGGTGCTCCAAGAGGACTAGCAGCTTCCAACTGCTCCAACAGATTCTCCAAACAGCATTCCTAACAACATTCTGGTAGCTTTTCCTGTTCTGCCTTTATGCTGCTGGCAACAACCCTCAGGTGGGCCTCCAGCATCCAGCACCATGCTAGTTTATTTCAGCTGGGTGTAAGAAGTTGACCACCAGTTAGAAATTCACTGTATTTACTACACTAGGGATCAAACCCAGGGCCTTCACACTGAACCAGATCCATAGCCTCCCCCTTAAAAGTAAATAAATAAACAAACAAACAAACAAAATAATATTTGAAACAACGCCTCACTAAGTTACTAAGTTGCCCAGGCTAGACTCAAACTCGTGATTTTCCAGTGTCAAACTCCCAGGTTGCTCACATTATAGGTGTTAATGCTACTTCTTAATTTTAAAACTTTATAAATACTAGTTATCCACCCTCTCATATTCTATAGAAAATGAGAACTTAGCTATGCCTACATTTCCTTTCTTTCATTTATTTTTATAAGTACATTTCCAGTGTTTGTATGTTTTTACTCTATGGTATAAGTTTGAGTATTCCTAAGCCCCAAATCCAAATTTCTGAAAGTCTGGATTATGCAACATACTGGATTCTCT
>PVKN010036450.1:0-11420 GCA_004027915.1 Capromys pilorides | reverse complement strand
TAACTACGTAATCTTTCTTGGGTAATAGTATCAGTGCTAAGGTAACAACTGAATCTCTTGAGTAATGAATGCTATCTTCTCCCAGTGCTGTTTTAGGTATTATTTCAGGGAAGAGAATCAGAACAAGCAACTGAATTTTTAGAAAATATACAATAAAAATTGTAGTAGTATCCATTTGTGGAGCATGATTCCATTATAGTAACTGTTAGCCCTTAATCTATAGAATAATCCATTATGAGCCAGGCATGGTGGCCCATGCCTGTAATCCCAGCACTTAGGAGGCTGAGGGAGGAGGATCAATGGGAGCTTGAGACCAGCTTGGGCTACAAAAGTGAGCTCAAGGCCAGCCTGAACTGCATAGCGAGACCCTGTCTCAAAAAGACCAAAAAAAAAAAAAAAAAAAAAAAAAAGAATCCATTATAGTGAGTGTTATCACCATTTTATAGATGAAGAAACTGAGGCTTAGACAGTTTACCCAAGGTTAGGACATAATAGTAATTTACAGCCCAAAATACTTACTTTAAAAAAGTTTTGGGGTTGTTCTGCTTTTCTGTTCAGAAACAACCAAGCCTTTCAACATGATATCCAATTGTTAGATATATCTTACAAGTAAAAAGGGTGTTTTATTGGATTTTTAAAAATATATACACAACCCTTGCCTAAAAACTTTCAGCACCTAGCTCAAAGTCGCATAAGTCATCCTTTTGTATCCTTTCATATCTAAGATTCAGCCAATCCATTCTGCCAGGGCATGGGAGGATCTCATAGTTTATATATAAATACGTACTACACAATTATGTGTAAGGAACATAAGCATCTTTGTATTTTGGTATCTGTGGGTATCCTGGAGGCAGTTCCCCAGGAATACTAAGAGATTCCTGTATTTGCAAAGCAGGCCCCTCCAGTTTTGTTTGCCATCCTAGATATTGCCATTGCTATTCAGAATCACCAAGTGATAGAAGAGATTTGACAAAGGTCCTAACTGAATATTTTCTGAGGAATTGACAGAAATGACTTTTCTCTCTAGGAAGAATCTATATGTTTTATCTAAACCAATTATTATCCTCTCTACTCTTTTCCGGTGACAGGTGAAATTAGATTCTCCCAAGAAATCAAACAAATGAAAATCCCCAAACCAAACTCCATAGAGATGGAAGCAAGTTTTATAGAGGAGATCAACAGTTGAGGTGATCCATTCCACCCATGAGGCAAAATGAAAATCCAGATTTTCCAGAAGACAAAATAGAATTTCAGGGTTTTCAAAATCATCTTTCACAGAAAATTTAAATAATTAATTATATTTTTTCATGAGTAGTCTTTCTGCATATATACCCATCCAGAAACTTTTCAAGCCCATTTTTAGGGAACATATTGTATGTAAAGCTGGATTATGTATGTGTAAAACAAAAGCTCCAATGTCATTCTGATATGATGCCGACAGGATCAAGATTATTATGCTGACGTTGTTGAGATTTCCATCATCATTATGAATATAAAACTAAAGTTTTTAAATCATTGAGGAGGCAGTTTATTGTCATTTTCTGAAAGTGGTGAAAGAAGCCCAAAACTCCTTGGAAGTTTGAGTAAACCTGCTTTTCCTCATGAGTAAAGAAAGGGACAAGTGTCTGTAATTCTAGAAGAAGAGTCAGGTATGTTTTCCTCATTCTTGTGATTCAGATATGAATTCATTATGTTGAATCAAATGTTCAATAATAACAACAGAAAAGAGGGAAAGGAAGACTATAATGATGAAAAAGAATCCGCCTAAACCTTGAGTGTTTCCTACAAGATCTGCCATTTAGAATGTTTTCTTTATAGATGTTAAGTTTGTTATAACATTTCAAAAATGATTTGAAAACCCAAAAGAATGGGTAATAGGATGTTACGTCCCAAATGTATGCTAAGGAAATATTAATAGGGCCAAGCCTCTATATAAAGAGCTCCTCCATTCACCATGTTGGTGCTCAGAGGGAGTCCCATGGATCACTTCCAGTCTCCTCACTTGGGAACTTGTTAGAAACTCGGAGCCTCGGAAGGCCTCACTTTAGACCTCTACAGTCAGCCTTCTTGTTCTAACAAGGTCCCCTGTGCTGCTCCTGCACATAAAGTTTAGAGAAGCCTCAATCTGCAGTCCTTTTGTGTGCCTCATCTCCCCTGGCCAGTGTAGCGTGAACATAGAAGGAAGTGGCGGTGACCTTCCCACATGTAGGAATCGTTTCCCCTGAGGTGAGGGGAATAGTGGTGATGACAGCAATTGCCTTTTTGTCGGATCCCCACCAGGCACCAGGCACTCTCCACTGGTAATTATATTCCTTTTATCTTCCCCAAGTCTTGTGAAGAGGTATTATTAGCCATATTTCATAGCTGAGGGAAATGAAGCTCAAGAGAATAAGTAACTTGCTTAAGCTCACACGGCCAAGAAACGCTAGCCATGAGGCAATTCCCTGACCTCTGAACCCCCACTCCTTCCAAGTATTTGAGAACATGCTAGGATGAGAAAGGGATTACAGCAGTTGATTTCAGCCTTGGCTACATTTTGGAATTACCTGGGGAGTATTTCAAAACACTGATGTCTACCTGCAGAGATTCTGATTTAATTGGTCTGAGGTCTGGGCCTGACGTTGAGATTTTTTAAACCTCCCTCTGTGGTTTTAATTTGTATCCTAGGGTTCAGACCTCTGATTTACAGACTAGCTTAATGTTTGGCCCTGTTGACAGACTCACCGTCCGTAACAGCTCACCTTCTCTGGTTCATTTGCTGCCTGAGTATAGTTTGAGATTGATGGAATTAGGAATGCTAGAGTTGTGGCATAAATATCCAAAATATATGATGCATTGTTACATGCAACAATCACACTGTTTTTTGGGGGGAAACAAATTGACTATGGCCATCCAGATCTGGCTAAATGCCTAAAGACAGATAGACATATTTTTATTATGAGTACTATTCCCTTAACATGGTAAGTTCCTTAGCTTTCTTCCTTCACACACAGCTGGTCCCTTGTCTCCAAGCATTGCTTACTTCCTCAGAGTTTTTTGTAGGTCTGTAGGTGGATCTCAGCCCACTTTCTATTATTAAAGTTCCAATCTTAGTCCATCACTTGATGACAGGAATTGGCTATGTGCTTTACAGAAGCATTAACTTTAATCCTCACCTTATCATATTTCTTAGGTAAGCAAATTAATGTTCAGAAAAATTAAGCAGTTTGCTGGAACTGCAGTTCAACTAAAAATAATTCCAAACAGCCTGCTTCTTTATGACACTTTCTAATAGAAAAGAGGATCTAGCCATGGAGAGTCAATCCTTAGGGAATAAAGTTAGCTGAACAAAAATTTTCAGAGGTTCTGATGTGGGCCAGACTGTGAGCTAAGTTCTAGGGATGTAGAAATAAAGACAGTAAAGTTATTTTGTTCATGAAGCTCACAGTCTTGAAGGGTCGATAAATGGCTAAGCGTGGTACTATCCAATGGAACGAATATGAAACCCACATATGTCAGTTATATTTCTCTAGTAGGTGCATTTTTTAAAGTAAAAAGGGTGGAATTAATTTTAATAATGTTTTTATTAGTGCAATACATAAAATTGTTATTTCAACATGTAATCAATAAAAACTTAATGACATTTTACATTATTTTTCTTACACTTGGCTTGGAAACCCTGCATCTATTTCAGGTTACAATTCAGTCTAGCATACATTTCAAGCACTTAGCAGCTTCCTGTTGCAGTGGCCGCCATACTTACTGGTTAACACATCTCCAGAGAAGCACACATGTGGCCATTGGCTACCACAGTGGACAGGGCCATCTAGAGAAACATGTATGGCCAGTGGCTGCAACACTGGTCAACATACCCCTTGAGAAACACATGTGACCAGTGCCTGCCATATTGAATAGGACCATCTAAAGAAATACATGTAATCAGTGGCTCCCATGTTGGACAGAACCATCTAGTAAAACACATGGCCAGTGGCTGCCATATTGAACACTATTTAGCGTGAGAAAAGCGCATCTCTGTGAAGGAGCAGAGATGAAGGGAGAGTGATTATTGTCAGCATTTTTTTCTTTTGAATGGCATATAAAGCCCCACCTTGAGATAAGTATATTGCTGTGTTCTCCAGGCTATCCCCATGCACTCAGTGAAATTAAGAATCATGCTTTTTAGGAAGCTTCAATTGTAAATCTCATGCATTAAAGTTTCAGTAGAAGAAAAGCATATGTAATTCCAACTCTTTTTCTTTCTTTTTTTTTTTTTGGTACCAGGTGGTCAAACTGAGGACTTCGTGCTTTCCAGGCAGGTGCTTAAGCTGCTAAGCTATCTCCCCAACCCCTGTAATTCTAGTTCTTATCAAGAACCTTTTCCTATCCTTGCTGGGGAGAAAGCTACCTGTGGCTCTAAGGCCCAGTGATTTGTTTCTGTCTGTAACAAATACTGACTTTGTAGTGATTATAGTTATATAAAGCCTTTTAAGAATCAACCTAAATTAAGTATTTTACTTTATTAGAATGGTTTTAAAAACTGGCTAGATGACAAATTGTATTCTATAGAACTCCTCCTCAGGAGGTATGGATAAAACTGTCTTTGTGTGGTCCGATCATTTGAGACATTAGACTCCTTCCAGGAACTTCACTCTGCACATCAGCATGCAGAAAAATTCTGACACATCCTGTATCAACTTTATTTAACATAGTATTCCATATTCACTAGACAGTGAAAGACACGTCCTTCTTCAAGATGTCTATTAGTGTTTCATGACATAGATGCTCTGCAGAGCAAGGTTTAGAACATGCAGAACTAGATAATCAGTTGTTAGTTTGCCAACCTCATATTTACACAATGACTGCCTTCCCCACCAGAAGAATAAGGATTAAGATCTCTCCCTCTTTCTTCTAAATGGGCATAATAGAGACAAGTGTGGCCCTTCAGTCTTATAGAATTTGGGGTCCAATTATTATTCCTGTGCAAGGTTTGCCTTTGCACCTTCTTAGGCTAAATTGTTCTGTATTTCTGTGAACCAGTGAGGAATTTAGAACACAGAGGAGCATCAGATGCTGTAGAACAGTGGTGGCAAACCTATGGCATGCATGCCACAGCAGGCTATTATCATTGAAAGCTTTGAAAGGTTTGCCATTGCTGCCACAGAACGAGACACATCACTAAGTTACACAACAATGGAAGCTCTCAGTTCCCAGTGTTTAAGCCTAGCCATAGTTATGTTTGTGATTTAGATTCATTTGAATCACATGACCAGAGTTTAGCCCAGTAACGGAATTAAACAATTCCATGCAGCAATTATTTCATTACATTAAGGAAAGACTATTTGTTCTCTGGGGAACATATTTGTCCTTCATTAACTATTTTGTTACCATGTAGTTTAGGAATTGTTATGAGGGAGGAGTTGTTCTGTATCTCAGGAATTGGGGAACTTTGGTCAATGTAGAAACCACTCAGTGCTGCAGTAAATCATTTCACATATACCTGGAGCAGAGAGCCAAATTTGTTCTTTCTCTCCTCTCCATTCCTCACTAGGACCAAAGCTTTCTCTCTTGTTTCATATGTTATTTTTTGCCTCAGGGATACAGTGCTTTCAGTAACAGAGAATACAGTGCCTTTGCTGCTTTCTAATTTCCATTTCCCCCCAGTCTTCTAAGGATTATAGACGAGTATGTGCAGTTTCTAACCCCCAAGTGTGGTATTTTTTCACCTAATTTATGCAGATGTCTCAGAACAGAAAACTCATCCTTTTTTCTTATCCGGATTTTTGTAATGAGCTTTGCAACACTATTTTATTTAATGGATGAAACATTCCTGAATTACTTATGAACACACTTTTGATGAATAAATTTCATTAATGACTTTTTAAAAAAATCACTGTTAATCCAGTTGATATGTCTTATTAACAATTGGTGCTAATTCTTTTTTAAAACAGTCGTTTATAAACAATTGTAGATAAGAAGCACATCATGAAAGAAATATGAATCCTCTTTTTGCAAGCCTGCATAGTATTGATCTGTACTGTTTTGTGCTACCAAAGTTCAAGGTGTAAAAGCATTCTTTATTGTTTCTTTCTTCTTTCACTGAGAAGAGCTTTGGACAGCACTGCTCATCACTGGAGAAAACCTAGAAGCTTGGGGTGTGGCGGGGTGTTCTATCTAAGCCTCTACTCTATATCTAGTGTCCTGGGTTGCTGTTGTGCCTCCCCACCATGTTTGGAACAGAAACCTTGTATCATTATCTTTTATCTGGTATGCCCACTATAGTACTGTGACAAATGTTTGCTATAAAAAAATGACCAAGCATTTTATCAAACTATATCCAAGCCAACAGGGATTAATAAATCTAGGGCTTATAGCACCTGATTCTAAGGGGGTGAGATAGGAAGCAGATATATACTAACCTAACCAAGTGCCTAGTGAGCTGCTCCCCTTTATACTCCCATTTTTCCATCTGGAAGATGGGTGATATAACTTATTATCTGTGCAAATGACACTGCAAAATTATAGGGAAGAAAGGTGAGACTCTGTGGAACCGCTAGGGGAAGATTCACAAAATACTCAGTCACTGCTGCTTCTCCAGGCTGTACAATGTGGTCAGTTTGCTTAGAGGATTTATGTTGGTGAGACACAGAAGGTGAGGTTGGATGTTTAAGATGAGCCCACCCCCACAATCTATCTTTTTTTAGTATTAGGGAACTTAGGGGGATTTATTTATTATAAAGAATTTCCTTTCCCATCTACCCTTACCCCAAGTGCATGAAGTGACAGCAAGAGATGGCTAGAGACCTATAATTGGATCTGTGGTGATCACGCTAGAGATGATTTGGAAGTCACTGGGCAGGAGCTGTGTCTCCCCAAATCCCATCTGTTCTACCTCATTGAGCCTTGACTTATTGCCTAGATGCAACTAAAGCTGTTGAGTGTGCTGCTTAAGAGCTTGAATTCTAGAATCGGAATTCCTAGGTTCTCATTCCAGCTTATCTCTTTGTAGATGTGTGGCTTTGGCCAAGTTCCTCTCTCTCTCTCTCTCTCTCTCTCTCTCTCTCTCTCTCTCTCTCTCTCTCTCTCTCTCTTGCCCCCCAGCATTTTATAGAAGTTTAAAATTTTTATTTTATTAGTGAATGTATTTAGTTCACATAGTTTACAGTTATCTTGGGAAGTGGTTAAATGTACATATTACGGCTTGTTTTTTTTTCTACTCTCCTTTTCTCTCCCTCTTCCCCTTTCTAGTTCACCTAATGGCTTTTAAATCTTTATTTATATCACTTATCTCAAATACTACATAATTCAAAAATAAGATCCAGTCAGAAAATAAGCCCTAGCATGATTTTTCAGGATATCATAATATAAGCCCTGCCCCCAAAAAGCCTATTATGGTCATCAACCAGTTGCATTTAATACATCCATTGCAACACATGACAGACATATTGAATTATAAAATAACATGTAATTAAATATAAATAAATAATATTATCATTAATTCTTAAAATAAATGATAATATAAATTTTAAATATTTGCAAATGCCCAAGGAGGAATCTTTGGACAAGAGGCAAATGTCTCTGTAAACAGAGGAATTCAAGATTTATGGCCCAAAGAAATAGATAGATAGATAGATAGATAGATAGATAGATAAACGCATGCACACACAAGATAGTTAAGATGGTTGCACTATTAATTTATTTCAGTTCATTGAAAAAAATGGTTTGTGCCAATAGTTTGAATGATTAAATATCTATATGTTGTATTCTGAGTAACTAATTTGAAGATAACCATATACAATGTATTAACCAATGTTACCCTCTTGTTGCCTTGTTCTGAAATTTGGTTTTATTATTTTGTCTTTAAAAGAAAAAAAAAGATTATTGCCAAATGACCAATGGGAGTACAGACACAATGCATGAATAATATGCCCACTTGATAACGAATGGACATAGTTGGGGCCAATATGAATCTTCATAATTCAATACATTATATAACAGATGAACTTAATACACTCACGTGAAATAAAGAAATATTTCCTTAATGTTGGCGACTGCAGCTTTTCATCAGTGTTCTGTGGACCATCATTCTTAATTGTCATTATTGTTTTTGCCAGACCTCACGAGTATTCAATTAGCACTTGTTTTAATGGAAACTTTGTGAAGCCTAGTTTGTAAGAGGTCATGATTTGTGTAAACAATTCCTGGGATAAAATCACTGACAACTCCGTGTTGTCAGTGCACCTTCAGCAGGCTTGTGCTGGTTGAAACATTGTGTCAACTTGAGAAGTTTAAAAGTTTAATTAAGTGACTCAGCAGAGAGCCAGGAGGCTCTGTGCAAGAGGGCAAAGACATTGTGTAAGTTCTACACCCCCAGCCCCAGGGTAACTTCTTCATGATATAAAGAGGAGGAGAGGCTGGCTAGAAGCTGCAGCTGCTTCTCTTCTCTGCTCTTTGCTGATTTCTGCTGCCATGAACTGCTTCCCTGTGCCATGTGCCACTCTACCTGGGAGCCATCCAAGTAAAGACTAAAGCTCCCACAAACTGTGAACTAAATAAATCCTTCCTTCATTTTAAGCATCAGGTAATTGTCCCAGCAACAAATAAAAGATAACTGAGTCAAGGCTATATAGACAAAATGGACGTAGTTGGGGCCAATATGAATCTTCATAATTCAATACATTATATAACAGATGAACTTAATACACTCATGTGAAATAAAGAGATGTTTCCTTAATTTTGGCATGGAAAATATCAAAGTACTTGGTATGACTTGTGTCTAGACGTCCTCCCAAGGCCTCACATGACCATAGGTGGGGTTTTTCAGAGGTGGCTGGATCTAGGGTTTGTATTGCTAGAGTCAACGATGTGATGCTGAGATTGATTCATAATGTGATGCTAGACGATAGCCTGTGTAAGATATAAGGGACAAAAGAGCTATGGTTGTTCCTTGTCACTTCTTGCTTATTCCTGCCTGCTATTGTATATCTTCTGTGATGCCCTGCTGCCATGCCACCCTGTCTTAAAACTGACCAACTATGGACTGAAACCTCTACAAACTGTGAGTCAAACATCCTCCCTTAACCTGGTTGTTGGGTTTTTTGGCTCAGCAATAAGAAAAATAAGACAGAGCTCCTTTAAGGAGAACTCCATTGCTGGACGTGAAGAATTGGGGCCAGGAGTTCTATAGAAAATGAATTCATGAGAAATTCAGGCCAGAATTTGGGTTTTGGAATTACGACTATATTCCAAATGATGACATGACTGTATTTGAATAAATGTAGATGTTTAAAGATGAATAAATGTAGATCATTCTACATGAAAACAGTAAGGCATTCTCTGAAAATAACACAAATTCCCTATTGTGTCTTTTGGAACAAAAATTAATATAATACCTGATCTTATTTTCAGGAAAACATAGTAAGAGGGTGATTATAGCATGCAGCTTATATCCTCTTATGAAAATTAGATTAGCACATGTAAAGTACCTAGAATAGTAGTTGGCACAGAGTAAGTCCTCAATAATTTGAGCTACTAAATGGGCATTACTACCCACCAAAATTGAGTTAGGCCATATATATATATATATATATATATATATATATATATATATCCATTCTGTCATCTATCTATAAATTTGAGATGGGAATTTGGCTAACACTCAAATGTGCAGAGAATCAAATTGAACCTCCCAGGAGCACAAGCCATGTGCTTGCTTTCTAAGTAGCTGTTAGATCTAAATACAGCTTGCTTTATTTGAAAGTCAAACAGAAAGAAAAGAAAAAGAGATACACAAAAAATTGTTACATAATTCAGGAAAGACAACATATTTGTTTACTGTAAGAATTAAAAGAAAAATTTTGAAAGGATCCTTAAAATAAATGACCCAATCAAAAATGGACAATTGAAACAGATATATCCTTTTTAAAAATGTAGCAGTTATTTATTTAGGTTCTTAGTAAGAAATTTAGAACCTGAATTTATGAGAATAAATTCCATTTGTCAGAACAATGGATTTCAGATGTCCCAGAGCTGAGGAATGGTTTGATTTTTCATAAAATCTGTGAACCTACTGCTTTCTATTCAACCTTGTGCTGCTCTAAAATCTGATCTCTCTCCTTGGTGTCAAAAATCTCACCCTCCTAATGTCCGGGCTTCTGTAGCTTCTTCTTCTTGAAGTGTAAGCATCATTGAGGTGCTTGGAGATTTTCATTTTGCTCATATCAATTTTTGTGGAGATGGCAATGACAAAGTTCTGGTATGTTCTACGCAGAGAAATCTGATGAAAGCTAAGAGGCCCAGTCACTACTAGCAAGCAACTGGTAAACTGCTTCAGGAATGCCATTCTCTTGCCTCTGTGATGCCCAGGGAGGAGGATCAAGATGGTGCTGGGAGTGATGTAGCTCAAAGGCTTTTCACATGCTGACTGGAGAGTTTCTTGCCACGGCTCAACAGCTTTCGGGGCATATCTTCAGTAGGGTAGTATCTAGGCATTTTTCAAAGTTTAACCTCTTGGGTCCCTCCATTCTTGTCAGCACCACTAATTTTGCAGCAAGAACCTTCTTTTTCTTCTCAACCTTTGCTTTAGCAGCTGTGTAGTTTCTCTTGTACAAAGCCTTTCTGGTATACATAGCAGATCAGGAGTATCTACCAATTCCTCTGACCAGGGCAGGATTTCAGCTGCAGTGGAGCTGTCTGTTCTTGGACTTTTTAGCCTTCTCATTACTCTTTTTACCAGTGCCAGTATCATCAGCCTTTTTGGATTTAGGTTTCTTTTCTTTAGTACCTGGCTTTTCAGTTTCTTTGCCCACCATCTTGCAAAATGGAAACAAGAACACACATCTTAAAAGAAGCACAAATGGGGACTGAGGAGATAGCTTCATGGCACAAGTGCCTGGTTGGCAAGTGCAAAGTCGTGAGTTTGAACCTCGGTCCTGCAAAAAAAAAAAAAAAAAAAAAAAAAAAAAAAAAAAAAAAAAAAAAGCACAGTCAACAAATATGTGTGTCTGACATCTTTTATCCTCAAGAAATGCAAATCAAAACAACGCTAAGATTCCATCTTACTCTAGAAAGGATGGCTATCATTAAGAACTCAAAAAACAAAGAAGACTTGCTAAATTGTGAAGAGAAAAAGAACCCTTTCATACAGTTAATGAGAATGCCACCACTATGGAACTTAGTATGGAGAGACTCAGGAAAGTAAAACTAGAGACCCACATATATTTCTTATAAATATCTTCTTGAAAGATTTAAAGTTGCCATATTATCATGTTACATATATATCCATGTTTTTGGAAAAACAATTCACCATAGCTAAATCTTGGAAATAGCCTATATGTCCACCAACGATCAATAAATAAGGAAAATGTGATGCATACATATGTATGTGCATACATATGTGCAACAAAATACTCTTCAGTCATGAAGAATAGACTTGATGAAAATGG
>PVKN010036449.1:0-11434 GCA_004027915.1 Capromys pilorides | reverse complement strand
CCCTGCAGTAGTTCCTAATGTGTTTCTAGCCATGTTGAACACTTAACAGAATGGTAGGAATGTTGGCTTAGAATTCTTTCCCACAGGGAATGTTTTCTGTGTTTCATTAAGTTTGGAAGTACTTTTATTGTTTAATTTTTCTGCATACTGAAATATGTAGCAGTTAAAAATCTGTAGTTTTCTAGAGTCTGCTTGAAGGGTAGTATCACACATCATTTATTTTGTAAGCTTTTGGGAAATATTCATAGTTATAAAATATAATGTATTTATTCAAACTGGAAATGCATAGATAATTGTGCCATGGGTAGATAGTTATTCTAATTCATTTTTTAATGGATTGAGTATAGCAAATTACTTTTTAAATTCTTTATATTTACATTGAGTAGTAGGCCATTTCTGATCACTTGAATTTCTTGATGAAAACATCCTTCTTAGTCAACTTGTGTGTTCATTAGCTAACACAGTTTACACTGAGTAACTTATATTTCTGGCTCTGTGCTATGAAAGATCTGAATTACACCAACACTATGTTCAAAGGAAATGCTTGTTCTTTTCTGGTTTAACCTGTCATTAGGGAAAGTGGACGTTCTAGGTTTTGGGCCTCAGCTCCAAAGAGTTTAGATAGGTTGTTTATTGTGGCTTCGTTGACTTGATCTGAGCACAGTACACTCAACCTTGAATTTTTGGTTGATCCAGTTAGAATTAGGGATATAAAGAAGAGAAAATAATTTGAATCTAAAATCAGAACAAAGTTAGAAAACAGAATTGACATGAAATTATGCTGTGATAAAGAGTCGAGATATAGTCACATACTGACTCCTAGTTTGTAGTTAAGTATTTAAATTATTGATTTCGACCAGTTCTTAATGTCCTATGTGAAGAACGGAAATTGTTTCCCAGAGTTTTAAAATAGCTTAAGCATAAAAATCTCAAGCTTAAGTTACTGTTTTGATTAAGGCATAGTATAAACTAAGGATGTGTGTGTGTGTGTGTGTGTGTGTGTGTGTGTGTGGTACTGGGGATCAAACTTGGGACCTTGTATTTGCCAGGCATGCATTCCTGCTCCTGAGCTCTCTTCCCAACCCAAGGATAACCTTTTTATTTTATCTTAACTAGTTAGTTTCCTAGTGATTCTTTAGGTCTCTGCTTGTAGCTTACTAGATAAACTGAGATCCACCTGTGATGTAAACTTGCCTTGGCACATAGAAGGCATGGTGTTATATATGGCATGGTGTTGTGCGTGTTTCACACTTTCAGGATGTATAGCTCCACTCCTTTCTAGTGCGCGCACGCGCGTGTATGTGTTCAGGGTCGCACTACACAGCTTGAACCCATAATGATCCTCCTGATTCCTGCCTCCCTAGTGCTGGGATTACATGTGCATGCCACCACGCCCGAATTCCATTGGCAGCTCAGTGCACCCGGGGGCAGGGCCCGTGTGCCATGTAGTGCCAGTACTTTCTGTCTCATGCTTAAATCATAAAGGTAGCACTTCTCCAGACTTGGCTTCCAGGAGTCTGGGGTTCTTAGTACTAAGAATTCAACCTGCCAAGGGATGTTTTGACATTTTAACTGCCTGCTTTAGTAATTTGCTATAGGTTTTAGTTCTGAATAATTAAAATGTAAACAACTTAGAACAGGTGCCCTATAGGACAAATATGGTCTTTTCCCTATACTATATGTAAAGTTTTATTAGAATACAAAGATTAGTTTACTTGGTTGCTTTCTGTTACAACTACAAAACTCACTCGTTGTAACTTGGCCTAATGGCCTGCAAAGCCTGAACTATTTCCCATCTGACCTCTCACTCTTTAGAGTTGGCTGCTGATATTTTGGAATAAGAGCAGCTTCTCCTTAGTTAGGCACTGTGCTAGGGGCTTTAAATTTATTAGCTAATCCTTTAAACAAGTAGCTAAGGTAAAAGTGGCAGTAACTGGCCTAAGGTCTCCCAGTGGTGGGAAGCAGAGTTCACATTTCAGGACAGATACATTACCTGACCACCACCGCTTACTACTTCATCCGTAGTTTCTTCCTATATTTTTTTTTTCAAATAACAACTATATTTTCAGAAAGCACCACATTGATAGAGCAGGGACCAGAAGAGATAGAGGAGTAAAATGGGTTGTGGTCTCTAGAAGCTTAAAGTATAATGAGGGAGGCAGAGATGTATTCAGATCTTCCAGGAAATGCAACCAAATCGAGTGGTTTGCTATTCTGAAGGGCAGGACAAGAAGGAACTCGTCTTCCATTCGTACTTTCCTTCTTTCCATCGCTGTGCTTATGTTCGCAATATGTGCCTTGCGTGGACAGCATAAAGCAGTTGACTTTTTGGGGCCTATTTTGTGTGTTGCTCAGTGAAGTCTGGCTGTGGATATGAGAAGAAGTAGGAATCTTTTGGGTTTAGAAGTAAAGCGTCTTCAGAAATGAATGTCCGTGGACTCAAAGATAAGGCACCTCACTTCCCAGATGTCTCCTGTCTAGAGATCCATGAGGCTGCTTTGTAGAGATGGTCTGAGTTTTCTTTAAGTTTTGATGATTGCTTTCAGTATTGCTGAACCATATTCTCAGTAGGGGTGAATGACAGTGCCTGGAGATGTGTGAGGTTCTCACAGGTGATAGGATTGTAAGGTTGTGGTAACACTCAGTTGGCCAGTGTCTTAGTTACTCTTCTCTCGTTGCTGGGACAAATATGCGACACTTAAAATGAGGGAAGGAAAGGTTTATTTAGTTCACAGTTAGTGGAGGTTTCAGTCCATATTCAGCTGGCTCTAGGCAGAGAGGCACATGGCAGAGGGCAACCTTTCATGGTGACTGGTAAAAGCAAGAGTTCAGGGAGAGAGTAGCAGCACCTCCAGCAGCTAACTACTCTTCCTACCTTGCACTGAAATACAAATCACCTGCCCCAGGGGAGGTGCAGCACCCACACCCACAATAACCAATTACAAATTGCCAAAGCTGCCCCATGACTGCATGAGGCTTTGTGGGGACACCTATGCACACACCATAACAGCAGGGCCTAAGGATCATTCATGAAGTCCTGCTAAGCGTCCTAATTACACAGCAGGATGTCCCCCCAGTAACAAATGATTCAACCCAAAAGTACAACAGTGCTTTGTCTGAGAAACCCCAGATCGTCATGTTTTTTTATTAAAAATTTCAAACTCTCTAGGAAAAGGCAATAGTTATATAAGATTTGCTATTAATTAACTTATTTATTTATTTATTTGTACAGGGTCTTGCTATGCAACTCAAATTCATGGTGGTCCTCCTGTATCAGCCTCCCCATGTACCACTGCACCCAGGTTTGGTGACCAGCTTGGCACAGGGCCAGCATGGCATTCGGTAACGGGGTTTGAACCTCAGGTCCTCCCACTTGCCAGGCAGACATTTAAGACTGCCTAGCTATCTTTTCCTGGCCTAGTTAAAATTTTTAAGAAAAATCAAGTGGTGCCATCCTTTGATTTTTGTATGATTTTGAATGTTTAACTCAAGTTCCTACGGTTCATGAAGGATTCTTAGTCTGAAGATTTTTTTCTGAGGGTGTGATTGGACATCTAGCACAGTGTTGTGGTCTCTATTTCCCACCCACCTTATTCATTAATCTCAGTGAACTTTAGCATTTTCAGTGCTCCAGTATTTCTTCCCTCCATGCCTTTTTCTGATGTTGTTCCTTCTGCTTGTAATGCTCTTCTGTTTTATCCTTGTGTTAGGAAGTTCTACAGATGTTTGACTCTATTCTCTGTTCTCTAGCTCTCACCTTCTGGCCTCTACAGGATTCCTTTTCTCACCCACACACGAGGCACAGACACGCCCCATGGTCCATCTGAGCTCTCTTCTGATGGGCAGTCGATGCTTAGAGATGAAGTCACGGTGTGGATGCACCTGAGTAATCCCATCTTTCTTATCCAAAACAACAATGGAAAAATGATGACATTAAGAGCAATGAAAAACAGGGTTTTCCCCAGTTAGAGGCAGGCTCTAGGATCACCACGAACCCAGAGTCTGAGATGTAGCACAGAGATACATGGAAAAGGACAGCTTGGGCAGAGGTAGGAGTGTTAGCTTTGTACAGGCAAGTCCATATGGGTCAGAAATTTAGCTCCGCCACAAGGCTATGCGGCTTCACTCCTGTCTCTTCATTGCTCTAAATCTCTTTATCTCCATGAAAGCAGAGGCAGTGCTTCATAATAGCATTGTAACAATCAGCACGGTTAAGCTTGAAACACCCAAAAGATGGTGTGCCCTGGATGAAAGATCTCTTTAGAAAATGTACACTGCACATAAACTTTGGAGAATTCCCAGCTAAGCAAGCCTGTCCACTGAAGAACAGACTGTCCTAGCCCCAGCCCTTACTACACTGAACTGTGTAAGTCAGTGATGAAAAGGAATCTTCCGAAAAATGTTAGAGCTGAAGATTTGTAAAGAAAAAAAGTTCAGTTAGCCAGAGTGGGATCTTTTGTTGAAGTAAAATGTCAGAATCCACAAGGAAGTGGAGATCCTCTTCAAGCAAAATTCTCTCATTTTGTAAAACGTCTTGTGGGCGGTACCCCTGCCCTCCACCCTTGCCCTGTAAGAATCACCGTGTGGCCAGAGGGGACTCAAGTGTGTGATGCGCTGGGCGTACTTTGGGAAAAGAACAAAACAGAATAAAATGACGAGCTCGTTTCAAGGATGATTAGAGACTAATGAAAGGAATACTTGGACTCCATGCTAAAAAGCAAATCGATGAATTGCTCAGAAGGATGTGATGAACCTCCTCGTGCTAAGCAAGGGAAACAGGAATTGTAGGTCAGAGACAGTCAATAGAGAGTCTGTACGATTTCCATCTTCGCACTTTTGTTAATTACTTCTTTCCTTCCTTCCCATAATGGTGTTCATGAAAAATCTTTATGGAAGATTTTCCTGAGACTCCACCTTGCCTCTAGCTTAATTTGAAACATAGACACCCTACACAAAATTGCAGGTGATGGAAGGACAGAAGAGAAGGTAGAATTCTTGGGGCCTTCGAGAATAAAAGACTTCTGAGGCACGACCTAGTGTATACGAGGACTGAATCATGATTCCTAGATTTCATGAGTAGACCATGCCTCTCGGTCTAGATACAGAGAATGATTAAATGCAGCCAGATTCTGTTTCTGCATTGAGTTTTCTCTCTGGATATCTCACTTCGCTCTTAACCCCCTTCCCCAAATTCAGACTTCTACATTGTTCTGAATTGCTGTCTTGATATCACCTGGAGAACTCTTCAAATATCACATGCGTGAGATTCAACTCAACAGCTACTCCACAAACATATCCACCTGGCTATGCCCTCAGCCACACAGACACCTAAGCCAGACATCACATTGGAAATCTTATTTTCACACCTTAGAAAGCACACAGTGAGGCTCATCACTGGCTCCCAGGCCTATTCCCACTGCGTCTCATGGTTCATTTCATGGTTATGCTGAACTGCATGAAGTCATCTGCTCACCTTGTTATCCCCCTGCCTAGAGCAGGCTTCCTACCTTTATGAACCTGCCTCTTACCTGCAACCTCTGTTGTTCCACAGCTCAGCTGCAGTGTGGCCCCAGCTGTGCCGCAGCACATTATGCTGGCATTACTTCTCCGTGGGCCTGCCCTGCCCTGCCCTGCCCTGCCCTGTCCTGCCCTGCCCTGCCCTGTGAGTGCTCCTGGTCATCGTCCAGCACAACAACCCTTTGGTGGGTGTTCATGGGGTGGAGCAGGGTTTCTGTTGTACCGCCTTTGCAGGACTTTTTCAGAAGATCCTTTTACCGTATTGTTATCCCCCCTGCTCTTTGTAGGATTCTTCTCTCTTTAGAGAACCCTTCAGAATCAGAAAAATTAAACTACTACTGTGTTTCCCAGGACTCCACATTATATAACTTCTTTCATCCAAAAACCTCTCTAGACCCTGCATAGCAAGGAGGTTGCAATGCTCTGCTGTGTGGATGGGAAAACAGAGAAGAAAAATGAAGGTGAATTAAGCATCTTTTCCATTAGTGACTTTATTCTGGACTAAGAACTGCAAGTTCTTTGCTTGATGACACCAGACAGCATCCGAAAGGAAACTAGTATAGCCTGGGGATTTGGTGATCTAGCTTAGCACACAGCAGAATTTCCTTACTGAAATTCTCATATGTATCTTTTATTTGCTTCACCTACTGTCACTTGGATCACACAAAATGGCCATCATGTTTGTCTCCTTTACTAAGTGTTCCAAAAAAACTTTTGATTTATTTTCAGATGCCTTGGTTCAGCTGCAGGAGATGTCCAAAGGAGATTTGAATACATGTTTTAATACTATGAGTTAAATGTGCTCACTGATGAAGGTGGGTTGTGCTGGATTCCACCCACTCCACTACGTCATACATTCCTTGTATGCTACCATGTGGTTAGCAAAGGGCAGAGTGAGAGTTAGCGACTTGCTTTCTCTTTCTAGATCCTTTGTTTTCTATTGTTTTTCTCATTTCCCTGTATCTAAGTCACAGTCTTTTATAAATTTGCTTGGTATTTTAGGTTTAGATATGCCCATTTATGATTTTTTATGGTAGGAAAGAATTTATCTTTCCTACAGACTTATTCTCCTCTTAATCTCAAGTTTTGTCAGTAAGTTCATCACTGTTTCTACCTGAAACATGACAAAAATTATGATTTATATTATTTTTTCATGAAAATATTATGTATTAACTCACATAATCTGTTATTTCTGTTTATCTTGAGTAAAACCGTGTTTTCCTAGAGTTTCTCCAAATTCCCCATCACATTATTCATTCTATGGAGCATAATCTCAACTCTGCGACCTTTGTCTTGGTGTCTCTGTTTACTACATCCACATCCAGTTTATTTGTAAAGCCCTGTGACACACAGGTGTCACCCTGCAGCTTTCATTTGCCCCTCTGTGGTGTGATATTGTCTTCTCCCTGGATTCCAGTCCTATGTCCTTGCTTTGCTGCCATAATCCTATCTGCAGTTGCTTAAGATTAGCTCCGTGGAAGCGATGGCAAAACTTTTAGAGACTGAGTGACCAAACTACAAGCCAGAACCCACTTATTGATCACCAAGGAGCAACACTGCGATTAAATCTGCATACTGAGGTTTTCATTTATAAAAAACAACTTGCACACATGGCTGTGTGCTGCTAAGTTCATAGCTGTGTATTCTGTTGTAGGATGGAGCCTGGCTGTAGGAGGCAGGCAGTGCGTAGCAGGCATTGAGAGAGTGCCTCGCTGCTGCTTTCTTGGCCTCCTGGCCACTAGGATGTGGGCAAGCTTTCCTCCACTGTGTGCTGTCACCATGCCACACCTGCTCTGTGACCTGCTGGTCACAGAACCACTGACAATATGATGTAGCGTAAACTTGGACTTTTGCTTGCAGACATTCAGTATTGTATCTTAGCAAAGCTACAGGAACAGGTGCAGCTATGATAGCATGGCACGTAGCATTGCTGGGTAGGGGCCCCAGACCTTGCTGATTCTTAAAGCTGTCTGTCAAGCTGTTCTCTGTTATCTGCCAAAGACAGGTAGATCATCTCCTTAGCCCTGGCAGTCTGTAGTTCCACATCGTGGCTTATACGGAGCGTTGTTTAGCGTTCTGAACTCTGAGCCCTGTCAGTCCTTTCCAGATGGAAACCTACAATCTAAAAAATTCTATTTCATTGGTAGTTTGCTATCATTAATGTTCTTTGTTTTTGAAAATGCCTTGATTTCGTATAAATTTCTGACATTTATCAGGCAATCTAAGTTTTCATATATAGTCAGCATTTATAATGCTTTTTTCATTCTGCATATTTTCTTGACTTAATTTATCATTCTTTCATTATAATTGTAGATTTCAGAGATCACAGTTTTAATTTCAAAGAGCTTCTTTGTATAATTTAACTGTGTTACAACATACCTTGTTCTTTTTTGAGAATGCAATAACATTTTGGAGGATATCAATTTATTTCTCAATAGTTTAGTTTTTGTTTCTCACATAATGTATTTCATTAGTTAGTTTTGCTCCACTTTTGTTTCATTTTGGAATCCTTTTAAAGAATCTGGGGATGCTTTGCAGAAGACTCATGTGCAGGAGCAAGAACTTCAAAAGCAGAACTAAAGTCAGTGTATAAGGTGGGCTTGCTGGAGCACAGCACCCTGGTCAGAAAGGTGCAGAGACGTGGGAGAGGCCCACGTTTATTCTTCAGAGTATTTTTATTGGTGAATTATTAATAGTGTGAGTCTTATGATGATAAATAGGAAGCACTTAATTGTAATTTGTGCGCTACTGAATTGCACACAACAATGACTTCTTAGCAAGAAAAAGTCACAAATATGAAACACGAACTTTTTGCACCTTTGAGTGTTTATAAAAAAAACATCAAAATTTTCAGGATCAACTGTTTTGGGCATAAAAAGCTGAAAAAAGAACAACACAAATAAATTCTTCTACAAACTACAATGAAAGTGCAAACAGACCTTTGCACACACTAATCTATATTTCCGTTGTCACACTCAGTGCTGTCTGCACCCCTGGCAGCAGTGTGTCCCCCACACACATGTCACTCACACTGGTGGCGCATGCATTGTGTTTTCCTGGTCTTTTTGTAGGACACACGTGACCTCTCAGTGATATTGCTGTTTTGTCAGGAATTTCTTTTTATATAGTGTATGATTAGCAAGAACATAAAATATCAATAAAATAAAGACCAGATTCTTAAGTGCAAATTCTGTATTGTGCATTTAGAATAGACATCAACACTTTCACATCAGCTGTCTATTTGCTGCAAAAACCGAAAGATAACATAAGAAATAAATTATAATATGAACCACAGTGAAAATACCGTTCCATCTCTACAACAAAAATAAGTTTTACTTCAGTTGTCACACCCAAGGCAGTCCTCACACGCCAACTGCACGCACACATCTTGCTTGTGCTGACCCCATGTGTTCTTAGCTTTCCTTTCCCATGTAGCAGTCTTGCTACCTCTCCCTCTGCCTTATCAGGAGCTTCCTACTATATCGTGCAATATGCACTCATCAGGAAAATAAGCTATTAATAAAACAAAATATCCAATATGTAATGTGAGTTACAATAGGCAACAACTTTTTCACTTTACCTGTTTACTCGCTTACACAACCTAAAAGGCAACATCAAATATAAAACTTATATAAACTATAATTTAAGCACAAGGAAAAGTCTACCACAGAAATAATTTTTGCTCCAACTGTCACACCCAAGGTGGTCTTTACTTGTGACAACTGCATGTTCCATTTGCAAGTATCACTTACAGTAATGAACAATTAGGTTTCATTTTCCTGGCCTTTCTTGGAAGGGGAAGTTGACATATTTTTGTTTTCTGTATAGTTATAGTAGGTCTTTTGGATACTGTACCTGCCTGTTCACCTCTCACCTCACCAGCGTGCTCCACAATCTTTTTTGTGTAGTTCCTTGGGCAGGAACATTTTATTCTACCTCTGCTATAAGTGATACCTTACAAATTCCAGTCCAAGTCCTCTTAAGAAAATTGTCCATATTTTGCACTTTTTATTTTCTTTGTAAACTATCAAACTATTCATGCCACACAAGTTAGAATTGAGTAAAATGAAATAATTGGTTATTTCTTTATGTTTCAATTGACATCGCAGTTGCTGCAAAACACACAGCATCTACTTCATCATTGCTGTTGTTATAGAAAGTTTCCATCTCAGGCTTTCATTTTGTAAAGATTTGCCTATCAGTATTTCCATCATGGTGCAATGTTGACATTAGCAATACCAGTTTTGTTTTTCTTTGTCATATACAAGGCCAATATAAATCCTTCCAAAATCCAAAGATTATAATGTACAATTCTGTGTATTTGAAATAGCAACATTTCATGTTCAATTGCTCCATTCCTTTGTGTATTTCCTGAACTTGACAATTTGTATTCTGTTAGCAAACGTAACATCAACTGGAAAATGGTAAACGAATTATTGCAGACCACATTGTGATTAGTTTTGGGAGGTGGGGAAAACACATCTGTTCACAACCTCATTCAGTTTATTTCTATATGAATAGGAATCTGATAGCTGAGTTCCAGGATAAATGTCTACACTGAAAGGATGATAATCTTTTATATCAACACAGGCATGATTTTTTATGCCACAGTTTGACTCATCACTCTTCCATAATTCTTTTACATTTCTGCAATTACCATGAGAAATCCCTGCTAAGTATAGCAGACCTATGAATGCTCTCAGTTCAACTATTGTGTGTCATAGCAACATTTTTAATCTGGCTGTTGTGTATACAAGCATTTTACTTGCATTTCAGCCCTTGTGTGTTCCACAGCATCTTCTAGCATTTTGCCTGCTACAGTTTCCAGTACTGAATGGCAATGCTGGCATTCAGTCCAACACATTTCATCCCTGCCAACACCCTCACTGTATTTTGGGACTTAATTCTACATTAACTTGTTTCATTTGGCTGCATGGCAATTGTGCGACATTTTGCCTAGCCAACTATGTACTCTCGTGGCTGTTTTCTTCATCATTTGAATCAAAGAAGTGTCTGCATCAGTTGATTCTTGCTCCATCCCACTGTCACAGGAGCTTCAGTTCACCTGGCCAGTGTCAGAACCGTCATCACCACACACCCACACCACCCTTCTGTTGTGAAAGCAAGTACTTTACCTTAATGGATTATCTTCTTTATCCATGTATGAGTAATCTGATGATGAATTTCTGACCGCCTTCAAAACTTGCAAAGCTGGATTGTCATGTGCCCTTGCACTGAGTTGGGCTCCTTCTACCAGAAAAAGCAAAAGAACACCTTTTTAACCAATCCTGGAGTGGTGTGGGTCTTTTGGACCTTCTCTAATGCTTGGGTAAATATCAGCAAAATGAGTTATCTTAGGCATAATATGGGTAAAAATCCCATTTTTCCACCTTTGCATATTTGCACACTTTTTGTTGTTCATCATACTAGGTGGGTAAACACATAGATTGCCTTCTGCACCCCTCAGAGCATGGTACTGAGACAAGCAGCAAGCTAGTATTATGCTAAAGTACAAATTTATGGTAACAAGTAAGGGATGGGTCCCGCAGACCCACTGTTATGCTGTAGGCTTTACAATGATCATTAATAAATAGGTCTCACATTAGGTTGGTAGACACTGGCAACTTGCAAATGTCAGTTCTTGGGGTTTCTTTCTTTAAAGAAATAAGCTCTCCTGTTTAGGGCTGGAGGGAAGACTTCAGCCAGTCACCAGGTTGGCAGGTACACTATTTGGTGTCTCTTGGTGTCTCATGTCACCTTACTTCCATTAGTTCAAAGGAAAAACAGCTATTTGACTCAGGATATAGACGTCTATCTGATAGTATATACATAAAATGAAGTGAGATTGGAACTGACATTCCTATTGTTGATTCCATCTATTCTTCTGCTTTTAGCTATTTTTTAATACATCAGTATT